>WTXK01000135.1:0-114377 GCA_025769895.1 Lactarius psammicola
TGATACGATGTCGCGTGTATCTCAGGTAGTGGAGTCGGAGGTGTCCAGGGATTTGGAGTCCTCCTCCACATGGACAGTTTAGCGATTCGGGGGGGCCGTCGGTATAAGTATCTTCTGCAGTTTTTCAAAGTCAGGGGTCCCTAAACCCGTCACCTATGCAGCTTAGAATTAGCCAACGTGGAAAATGAAAGAGACATGAATTTATCTTGTGAAACGAACCGGATCCCATCCATTGATAGCGGAGAATCCTTCAGTACCGCAGCCTGGGTTAGAGCCAGATGTGATGTCGTTGAGGCCAGGGAGACCGAAGCTGTACAGCCAGGGGTTGAGAAAGCCGAGCGGAGTCTTGCCATTTGCAAGCAGGTAGTCATTGAGCAACGAGATTACTCCCGCCACGGTCTGTGAATTGGAGGTCAGATGGCTGCCTGGAATGGAAGTCGCAGAGCGGAGGAAGGAGGCAGGAGGGAAAAACGCACGGGCGTCGAGCAGCTCGTTCCAGCAGTCATATAATCACCGAGTTTGACAACGATCAAATATTTGAGCGCTTGAGCAGAGATGTCGGGGATACCGCGACCGTGAGGACTACACAAGTTAGAAATTAGGAATAGATCCAAGTCAGGTCACCGCAACGAACGCACTTGTAGAGGCCGTCATACTTGCTGCCAAGGTTCCCGAGGAAGGCGCCCACCGCGTTGTCCTGGTATTTCTCGCGTGGAAAGTAGAACGAGAAGCCGCCCCCGGAGATGCCCGCCGCGACCTCTTCCTCGAGACCCGTCGTGCCGCCGACGCTAGTCACAAACGGACCTGTGAAACCGTGGCTATCTGGTGAGCGAATTGAACCTGCGCTTGTGTACTGCCCGCGATGATAGCGAAACGCCATACGTACAGGATGCAGGGAAGAGTGGGGTGAACTGGACTTTTCCGGAGCTGTCCTTGCAGTCGCCTTGGCCGACGCCGTGATCGCCGCTCGCGAAAAGGACGCTGACGCCCCGCGCACCGAGCCGTGCGAACAGGTCACACAACGCCTTCGCATATGCCGGCGGGAAATCCCGCTCCATATTACCATACGATATACTGATTGTCAGCGGGATAATCGGCTGTGTGAGCACGTATCGGAGCCACTCGAGGTACGTGTCGCCCTGGATTGGCTCGTTAGTGTCGGGTGACCACTTGAACTCTCCGCCGACGCTGTAGAAAATGAACGGTGTCGGATATGCAATGGCCGCGGCGTACTGCATAGTGACGCTCCCTTCAATGTCGGGATGAGACGGGTTGTACAGGCCGCCATTAACCTGCACGAGTTCGAACGTCACATCCGTCGCGTCGGTGCGATAATAGCTCATGAACGTCGTAAGATCCTGCTGGCTCGGGGACTCATCCCCGTAGTCCGCGATCGCTAGTTTGTTCCGGCCCATCGCGGTCGGCTCATAGGCGGTCGTCTTGTACAGCTCGCGCAGGTCTTCTGGCACGATCTCACCATCACGGGTCGACAGTACCGTCACGAACTCTCCAGACGTAGCGTTCGCTGTTGCCGCTGCCTTTTCCCTGAAGCGCTTGTGAGTTGTCTGGTGTAGCATACGCGGAGGAGCGAAATGCGTCGTCGGCGCGACGGTTTGCACGTGTGCATGTAGCAACGCGGGCAGTGCATAGCTGACTGTGCGGATAATGGTCCGGTTTGTACCAATGTGTCGATAGAGCCGGTAGGATGCGCCAAGGAGATTGTCGGCCTGGGACACGGGTACGCCGGTGACCGTCAGCCAACCATCGCCGTGTGTCATTGAGATAGAGGAGGACACGCCGTGGTGTTTAAGCCAGGAATTGACGAGCCCAAGTGTCTCTGGGTGCGGCGCGACAAGAGAGGCGACCTGCTCCCTGGACAGGTGCGCGCCGTAACTGAAAAGGAGCAGAGCACAGATGAGTACAGGCACGAGCGGAAGTGTAGTGAGGACGTGCTTTTGGTGGTAAGGGTCGCTGACCTTGTAGAGGGCGTCAATCAGTGCGTTCTCGTGTTGTGCCTTGAGCGCAATGTGGAGGTTGATTGTGGTGCCGGCGGGAGGGCGGCCAAGGCTCTCCCAGTTGTCCGGGACGGTATCCCACGTGTGCATCAACCGCATATCATCCCAAAGCGGTGCAAGAGGCGCAGCGAGGTCGGCGAGGCGCGCGGCGGCGAGGACAGAGAGTACAGAGAGCAGGTGGGAGTAGCGCATGGTCACAGGGGGTTACCGGCTGTTAAGGCTAGAGCTTTTATCGTGCAACAGCGTCAGGACCGTATCCCCATGATAACAAGAGGACGATACCGAGACCGAAACTATTCCGTGGAAATCACTCTTCTGGAGACCGCCCAGTAGGGTCATAGGCCTTATGCATTATAGCCCATTCACGTAATCCCGCGCGGCATCGGTGAAATTGCCAGAAACATTCGCATCCCCCCTATCTAGACCACTCTTATCCGAGATCAGATTGGGGCTACGCTGACATTGTGCCAGTGAGCGCATCGAGGAAGTTAACAAAAGAAATAAGTCTCGGGTAGTGCAAATGTTCAGTCACATGCAAATTTTAAAGACCACAATGGGTCGCTATGTTCCTGTTGTCATCCAAAAAAATTCAGTAGGTAAAGTAGCATGTATAGATATGAACAGAACTGCAGGTGTCTCTATGGTATCAAGTGGGCCCAACCCGCGGCGAATGACTGAAACCAGTGAGTGGAAGTCCCCCCAGAAACCAGGGGCCACATGCCTTGCAGCCTGTTCGCATTATTACGCGGTCTTGGCGAGAGAACTTTGTTGCGGTTGGGCCCGAGCGAGGTTGCCGATAGGGACTTTCGCATCCCCCCCACGGCCTCATCCGAGGTCAGACGGGTCCACGCCGGCGTCGTTCCAGTGGCGGCGTCACGGAGCGTCGTCACGTACTACAACGGTAGTATCTTCTTCAATTGCGCGTTAATCTACTGGTGTGTGTCTTGCTTTCGTCCATTTATCGATCAGAGGGCGCGACCCGCGGATCTTGACTGCAACCGATGAATGGACCGAGATGTCGTTAAGCAAGGCTACCTCAAGGGCGAAGTTTAATGCTACATGGGTATCGATCGTCGCGATATTTTCGGGGTAAGTGCAGCCTCACAATATATAGTCTTCATCCCAGAAGTCGACTGAGCTCCACTCCCCAAGACAGAAGTTCCGAGTGCATACAATTGTGAGGAGGAACGCTGGCAAATGGTCACAAGACTGCGCTTGCCAGTTGCGGTTTTTCCGCATCCAGTCACGCGCCGAAAAAGGAAGGTGCCAAGTAGGCACGTTTCAAGCTGTCATTCTATTTAAACTCAGATAGTTAGAAAAAGAAAATACTTTTATTAGTCCATAAACAATATTACAGGAACGGCAAAACACGTCATTTGAGTTTTAAGAAAAACATAACATATGTTTTATTAGCTAACTACTTTACACTGATTTTTCTAAGTCGATTTACTAGGCGCGAGGGTGCGGAGAGAGTGCCCGCCCCCTTCGGTTTCGCGCGCGGCCCTCGCCCGGGTTGCGTCATACCCCGCTCGCATATCCTCCCGCCTTTGCAAGAACGCGGGGGAGCACCACCCTCGTGCGCACACCTCTCCGTTCGCGTGCGGCCTTTCTCTGGGTTGCGCCCCGCCCTTCCCCGTCCGGCCCCGCCCGCGCGTCCTCCAACCTTTGCGCGCATGCGAGGACACGGCGCTGGCGGTGCAACCCCGGGCCGTTCGCCGCTCGGGTTGCACCGCCCCTCGTTCCGGGTGCCCCCCTTGCGCGCACCGCCCCCCGCCTCTCCTGCGCCCACAGCATACGCGCAAAGGGGCGTGTGTGGGAGCAGGCGGGGGTGGGTTAACCGGGGTGCGGGGGTGGTGCGTCCCGCATAAGCGATTGGAGGGGGGGAGGGGGGGCGCGTTGTCCCTCTGCGCACCGCTTTGCGCGAAGGGGAGTCGGGGGTGCGTGCGGGGTTGTCGTAGCCCGTGCGGAGGGCGTCAAGGATGCGTGCGGGGTTGTCGTAGCCCGTGCGGAAAGCGTCGGGGGTGCGTGCGGGGTGGTCATAGCCTATGCGGAGGGGGTTGGGAGCGCGTGACGAGGACGCGGCGGGGCGACCACATGAGGGGGGAGGGTGAGTATGTGCATGGCGGCGTCGAAATAAGGTTTGTGGGCTGAGTCCTAACGATGTCACGTGGTTTACCCGCCTCCACCGTCCCTCTCATCATTCGCGACGCCTGTTTGCGCGTGCGCTTCCCGTCTACCCCCCTCCCCCCATCCTTCCCACACAGACAGGGGATGCATAAGGTGCGCTATCCGCCGCCTTTCCGCGATCCTGCCACATACTCACCCTCCGCCCCTCGCGTTGCCGCCGCGCCGCGTCCTCCTCGTCACGCGCTCGCGACCCCCTCCGAACGGGCTACGACCACCCCGCACGCACCCCCGACGCTTTCCGTACGGGCTACGACAACCCCGCACGCACCCCCGACTCCCCTTCGCGCAAAGCGGTGCGCAGAGGGACAACGCGCCCCCCCTCCCCCCCTCCAATCGCTTATGCGGGACGCACCACCCCCGCACCCCGGTTAACCCACCCCCGCCTGCTCCCACACACGCCCCTTTGCGCGTATGCTGTGGGCGCAGGAGAGGCGGGGGGCGGTGCGCGCAAGGGGGGCACCCGGAACGAGGGGCGGTGCAACCCGAGCGGCGAACGGCCCGGGGTTGCACCGCCAGCGCCGTGTCCTCGCATGCGCGCAAAGGTTGGAGGACGCGCGGGCGGGGCCGGACGGGGAAGGGCGGGGCGCAACCCAGAGAAAGGCCGCACGCGAACGGAGAGGTGTGCGCACGAGGGTGGTGCTCCCCCGCGTTCTTGCAAAGGCGGGAGGATATGCGAGCGGGGTATGACGCAACCCGGGCGAGGGCCGCGCGCGAAACCGAAGGGGGCGGGCACTCTCTCCGCACCCTCGCGCCTAGTAAATCGACTTAGAAAAATCAATGTAAAGTAGTTAGCTAATAAAACATATGTTATGTTTTTCTTAAAACTCAAATGACGTGTTTTGCCGTTCCTGTAATATTGTTTATGGACTAATAAAAGTATTTTCTTTTTCTAACTATCTGAGTTTAAATAGAATGACAGCTTGAAACGTGCCTACTTGGCACCTTCCTTTTTCGGCGCGTGACTGGATGCGGAAAAACCGCAACTGCGCTTGCCCCTTGCGGAAACTCCAGAGCGACAGTGCCGTAACTGCTTCGTCATTCGTCTCCACGTCTTTCACTCCTTGACTCGTGGCACCCCCTCTATGCTTTATACTCGACACATGTTTTTACTCGGTTCTCTGGCCTGGCCATCCCCGTCTAGTGCCTGCCTGTCGTTCATAAATTCTTCAAGTTCGCGCGTCATCAAAATGTAACGGACCTACCGTTTTCGAGATTTCGGAAGTCCCTTATAAGCTGTCGGGCCCCTTATCCCTTCGCTCTAGCCCCAAGATCTGAAGTCTTCCCTCTCTCCCTATTACCCTCTCACTCCTCGGAACTCGTTCTATCCGACGACCTCACGCGCGCATGCATCGTTGTCCGCACATGTATTCAAAGATGCCGACCCCATGGCGGTGCGAATGCCACCGTCTCCATCTTTGGCATACGTGTGCGACCCTATGCCCACGCTGTGGAGAGTGTCCTCGGCAAAGACGACGTCCTTTCCTCCATGAATCGTCGACTTTAGTACTGGTACTGGTACTGTGGCATATGACACGTGGCACGTCGTAACCCGCTGGCATGATGGAATCGTGGGGTATGTGTTCCAATCAATATCAAAATACAGCACAGCTATTTTCAGACTTCTGGCGTCGACAGGTTCTCATTCCTACTTTCGACTCATTCAGTATTGTTGTTGTCTTGCATGAGGGGAAGGTCGTGTACTATCATCTTGACCGCGATCTCGAAGAGATAATCAAGACACTGCGCGACGTGCGGCAGCATCCATCGACCGGCCTCGTCGATCATCACGACATCTGCATAACTTACCTCAGTGTGCTTCTTTGCCCTCTTCCAATCGCTCCGTTACAGCAATGGGCGTAGTGGGGTCAGCATGTCTAGCGGGGCAAGCGAATGGCCAGCCTTACCCCATATGTATATGCCATGGCGGCATCTGGATAGCACTGCGGCGTTGGCCATGCTGTCTTTGAGGTCCTCACCGTTGGGGGTATTTTCGATGATCGGCACTTCCAAGATGCCTACGCGCACGCCTTTGATTACCCAACGATAACGTAGCGCGACGGCATAATTACTGTACCTCCTGCCAATTGATTATTATTGTTGTTGTTTTTTTGGTTTTCATTTCAGCGCGCCAAGAAGAAGTTGCGTGTGGGTGACGCACGAAGAAAGATGTTACTGAAAGGTAACCGCGTGTGGTGCGGTGGGAGCGTGAGTGGGTCCATGCACTGATCATGGGAGACATCAAGGAGAGGGAAGAATCCTACTAATGCTAATTGAACAATAAAACATTACACCTTTACATTTATTCTGGCCGTCCAGATGCTGCAGACCCGATGCAATGGCCCTCAGTAATCGTGCATCTCAGTTTCCAGAGGTTGTTCAACTTGGGAAACCACCGAAAACCAGCTAAAACCCAGAAACTTGGGCACTTGGAAATGTGGGTCCATTTTTTCAGAAACCCGTCTGGACTGTCCAGGATTGGAACCCGGGAAACCTACTGGAACCTGCGTGACTTCGGGTTTGTGATTGGATACTATACAATATCTAAATGGGAATTAGACACGATGGTGCCGTAGAATCTATGTGGAAGGGCAAAGGATCAAATTCGATCAAATGTGAGAGCTACCAATGACGTGGTAGCACCAGGATTCCCAATGATATTTTCCGCTGGCATCATGATGCATGATACTTTGGACAGCTTTTATTCCTTCTTCGTAAGCCATTTGATTGATCGTCGTGCCCATGAACTCATCACTAGCTTGTAATTACATGTCTGGTAGTTAATGTTTCGATAGTCCGAGTAGAGTAATAGTAAGAGTTTCCTAGTTTCTGACTTTTCAAGTTCTTAAAACTCGGAAACCAGCAAAACCCGGTATCTAATTTTCCAACTTACTGATGGCCTGTCCATCACCCAATTTTATCCCGTTCAATTAGTTGTGGCCCTGGTGAACGGGGTGGTGGCGAGGCCAACGCGGTTGTTGGCAGTATCAAAAACGGAATAGAACCGCTCAAGGAACGCGTAGCCATTGATAAAGTCGAGGCCAGATCCCGACGGAGAGCCAATGTCGGTGACGACTAGGTAGATGCTACCTGAACTGCCACCAATCTGGGTATTGAGTGCGCGTGGCCAGATCTGCGCATTCGCGGTCAGCTCGAATGACGTGCCCCCGGCTGTGAAGAAGAGCGACTGAAGGAGGTCGAACTGAATCGAAGTGATCCTGAGCAAGCCCGTGGTCTCATCAAGGACGGCACCGGTCGCGGATTTGTAGCGGTCGAACGCGTCTGCACGAGTGTCGTTGGTTTGTGCCCAGCGTCTGGTCAAAAGCAACGGGGTGCTTACCAGTGGCAATGAGGATCAGGGTGGATCCAGTGTCCACGATACCGGCAGTAGTCGATAGGATGTTTTGAAAGATACCGTAGTGGATGGACTGGTCGATACCCCAGAAATCACTGGCGGGGGAAGTCTCCGTACGGGGACTACCCAGTTCCGTGTAAGCGTGAACATCTCAGAGATAGAGCTTAGTGACCACACATGCTTACACGAACGTGAGTTCTCCAGTGAACTTAGTGGAATCGGTGCCACCGAATGTCAACTCGCCATTTTCAGCCGATGTCGTTGTTGTGGGCTCAAAAGACACGGCAACAAGGTTAGATGCGATAGTACCCTGGCTGAAGAGGTTGTCCGTGACCGTGGGAATGGAGGTATCTGTAGCTGGAGACAATGTACCAATCGTCAAGTCGACAGGCCCGATCCTAGGGATTAAAAGTGTCAGCGTGGATTCAAAGCGACGAGCTTCGCACTGACCCGAGGATACCGTCGAAATCGCCGAGGCCACTGGAGTTTGAGGCAACACCTATGGATTGCTCGGGAATAACGAGCCCATCGCCAAGAGTCACCGTGTCAAGGAACTCAGTGCCTAAGAAAGGGGGGGGGGTTAGAAATATAGCAAAGATGACTTTCATGATGGAGAGAAACTCACCAGAGAACGACCCAGATCCATAACTTACAGACTGGTGGATAGGGATTAGTTGGCGCTGGACTACAGCTTCGAAGATCCGATACTTACCACAGAGTCCTCCGTCTGCACACTCGTGCTAGTCTGAACGTAGGCCTTTCCGGCTCCTACCCAGGTATTCGAGCTTCCCGTGTCAATGAGGAGATTGTCTAAAGGCTGGTCTCAGAATCTAGGCCAGAGATGAAATATCGCAACTCACAGGAGGTGGGGGGGTTGCCAACGCCGACGCTAACACGGTAAGAGACAGCGACGTTAGTCGCATGGACGCCAACGATTCCATCGGAGCTCCTGCCGCTTTGCTTTGCCTTGCCGATAGCAATTAGGTTTTTTGCACGAGCCTGATCCTTTTTGACAAGGTCATGGGCGCCTGTGATGTTGAGGTATCGAGCGAGGGACAATGAGACAGGTGATTGGCGAACGACGATAGGATTCGCCGCAACACTGACGACCAACAAGAGGAAAGCGGTGAGAGAGGCAGTCGGGAACATGGCTCTAGTTGAATTTGAGGAGGCAGAAGCGGTTCACGGCAGAATCACAGCGAAATCATGGGGGTATTAATGGGCTTTTATAGTTTGGAAGGCTCAAGCTCGGGTGGTCAGGCTGGTCAGGACCTAAACTTTCCCATAAAGCACGCTGCTCAGGGGAAATTGCGAGGCGCGTGTTTCCGAAGGCATGGCGAGCGGGTTCGCGTTCTAGGGTAGATAGATGAGAGTATGGAGGAAGGGAAGCATAAACTTCATCAACAAAATGGATTCGACTTGCGGTTACTAGAAGTTAGCGCGCGCTAAAACTCAAGCTAAAACTAGTCCCGATGGCTAGTGCCCATTAGTAACGCTCCATTTTCCGGATAAAGTCCACGTGAAGTCTCCCAGTCTGGTATAAGCACATAGGTTGTGTCCGTGAGAGCAAGATGGAGTATATTGGCCGCAAAGACAGAGAAGGTCATCATAGTCTCAGACACAGAATGAGGGATGCTGCTACAACCCACTAATGCCAGTGATGGGAAGGACTTCGTTTCGTCCAAAATATCCGGACATAACGCCCATTTGAGCGTTCGGATTCGGCTGTTTAAATCTGAACCGGACCGACGGTTCCGTTCATGGATTCGGCAAAATCCCGAACCTAAGAGAACGCATTTGAACACATTGGAATAAATGCCTCGGCAAATGCTTAATATTACTGTACTGGAACTAGTGATCTACCAGCCTGGCTTGGCCCAGCTTTCATTTCGGGGGCTTGAAAACCGGGGAGCCTGTGCTGTCCTTCCCAGCTTGGTTTCATACAATATCATACCCATTAGATACATATAGCAGCCCAAAATGCGGAAGAATGGCGCATTAGGTCATCTCTAGTTACGACATTGCTTTCCTCCACATTGTCGTAGCCCTTGCTGCGAACTGCTCCGCAAGCTATGCTAGGCGCTCAGTGCTGCACAATGCCGTTGCATATTTCAGCGGAAATCTTGATCATCACTACCAAATGGTGTGCTGATTGTCTGCGGGATGTTCAGCTGACTGAGCATGTAGTTGGGCCGCTCAAGGTACATGTCGCGTGGGTTTGGCTTGTGGCTGCCAGGCGACTACATCAACTCTCCGCTGGCGCTGTAGAAGATGAGCGGTGTCAGATACGCCATGGCCTCGGGGTACTAGTACCGATGCTCCCCTCAATGCGGGGATGACTCAGGTCGTACACGCTGTCATTAACCTGCACAACTGTAAACGTCACAGCCTCCACGTCAGTGCGATATCTGGTCATTGACGCCATGTGATCCTCCGGCTCTGGGACTGATCCAGGTAGTCCGCAATCCCGAGCATGTTCTGACTCATCACGGCCGGCACATATGCGGACACCTTGTACAGCCAGCGCTGGTACTCTGGCGTGATCTCCAAGTCATCACGGCTCAACAGCACCGTCACGAGCTCTCCCGACGTAGCGTTCGCCATTGCCACTGTTGTTTGCCTGGCTCTCCCAGTTGGCCGAGACAGCATTCCACGTGTGCTTCAGCCTATATCATCACAGTGGTGCAATTGAAGAGGCGTGGCGAGGTCGGCTAGGGGCATGGCAGCGAGGACAAGGAGTACAGAGAGCTGGCGGTAGTAGCACATGATCACAGGGGGTCACCGGTTGTTAAGGCTAAAGGTCAAAATAGCCTACTAGTAAGCAAATGGACACTGAGAACATGGCCGGGAACCAGAGCTTTTATCTTGCGACTCAGCGTCAGAACCAAGGTAGGAACAGAACTGTGGATGCCTCTGTTAAGAGGACGCGACCCGCGGCTCTTGACCGAAACCAGCGGGTGGAAGTCTCTTCCTGGGGACTACCCTGGAACCCTAGGGCCACATTCTTTGCAGCCTATTCGCGTTATCGCGCGTCATCAGCCACAAAACATTGTCGCGGTTGAGCGGGATTGCTAGTGGGAACTTTCCCATCCCTCCCATGGCCTTACCCGAGATCAGATCGAGTCTATGCCAACATTGTGCCAATGGTAGCGTAACGAAGCCTCATCACGTACTAGTAGTATTTTCTTTTGTAAAGAAGACATTGCACGTGGGGATGTGACCAAATATTTGATGTACATCTTGCGTGGTTATTCTGTAGACAATCACTTACATCCACTTCCATGCGACCAAACTGATTGCAGTCGTGAAGGACATGCGCTCATGCCGGACGTCTTGCATTGACCGGGAATTAAGGAGATACATTGACAACATGGTGTCGAGAAGGATCATATGGACGCCGCTCTACTCATGTCTTGCTTTCATATATTTATATAATAAGATGACGCGACCCACGGATATTGACATAGATGTAGTTGAGCAAGGTTGAAGTCCAGTCAAGTTCAATCCTACGTGGGGGTATCGTCGTGAAATTTCGGGGTGGGTGCAGATCCACAAATATAGCCCTCATGTTAGAAGCCAGGGGACCGAGCGTTGGATGATCCGCTGCACTGCGCGATGATATAGGCAGAGCTGGTTGAAAATAAAAGTCCCCAAGACAGATGTTCCGAGTAAATAAATTTGTGAGGGACACTGGCACTGGCAGTGGCCCGGGCAAATTGGAAGAAGACGGCGCTTGGCCTGGCTCCGGGAAATCCGGAGCGCCCATGTCGTGACTGCTTCTAGTACTGTCTGTCTGCTTCTGAGTCGTCCTTCACATCAGCACTGTACTGTATCCTTCGCTAGCTTCATTCCTTAATTTATGTCACCGCGTCATACATGTTACTCGATTCTCTTCCAGTATCGTCTGGTACACACTTCAAATAACACGCTGCTTCGAGTCGCCCACCTGTCGTTCGTAAATTCTTCAAGTTTGCGCGACCTCGAAATGTAATAGGCCCTCCCTTCTCGGCACTTCGGAAGCTTCAGTGTGCCCTCATAAGCTGTCTGGGCTCGTTCTTATGCCTTCGCTGTAGCCAAGATCCGAGGACTTTCCTCTCTCCATCATTCTTGGAGCGCGTTTTAACCGACGAACTAACGTGTGCATGCATCGTTGTCCGCACATGTGGAGAATGCCATCGGTAAAAATGACATCTGTTCCGACATTAATCGTCGACGAGTACTAGCATTGTGGCATACGATGTGACACGTGGCACGTCGTGACCTGAAAAAATGACGGAATTGTGGGAATATGCGTTCCAATTAATAACATCGAAATACAGCATTCAAACACGGCCAATTTAGACTTCTAGAATCGACAGCTTCACTGTTATCCTTGTACGAGGGGGAAGCTGTGCGCCTTCGTCTTGAATGCGGTCTCAAAGAGATAATCAAGACACTGTGTGCGATGTGCGGTGGTGTCCTTCAACTGGCCTTGTCAATGACACGACACCTACTCAACTTACCTCAGTCCACGTCTTTGCATTCTCCCAATCGCTCCCTAACAGTAATGGGCGTAGCGATTCGGAAGTCAGCACATTAGGCGGGGCAAGCGACCTGCTAGCCTCACTCCATACGTATATGTCATGGTGGCAGACCAGCACGGCGGCGGCATCCTGATAGTGCTGCATGGCACCGGCCATGCTGTCTTTGAGGTCCTAACTGTCGGGAGTGTTTCCGATGATCGGCACTTCCAAGTTGTCGAGATAGGACGGCGCGGCTTTTCATTCCGCCTACACACACGCCTTTACAGCTAGGTCCACTCCAATAGGCCCTTAGCGTCCTGATTAGAGCGTAGGCTGAGGTTAAATGCATGTTCCGGCAGCACAAGCTGGATTTTTTTCTCACACAAATTCTTTCATAGTAATAATTGAATAGAAATTTATATATCAACACATGAAAATTTCGACAAGTCAAACTTGCAGGTGTGAGGGCGTGCGCTATGGCTACCTTTCCGCAAGATGACTACACAGTGAGGCCCAACAAATCTTGATTGTATTGTAGATGGAATATAATGTAAAGACAAATGTATTGAAAGGCGGGTGTTACAGGTGGTCGCTCAGGAGACATTGGGGCCTGCAATGGCTTGAGCGCATGCACGCCTTCACAGTATAACCAGCCCTTTTAAGAGAGCGCGAGACTGTCTGCGGTGAGGTCTCAAAGTTGAAGACTTCACAGAGCTCAGTCTGCAGCTCCCCGAGGGAGGTGTCAGGCCTGCAATCGATGCAATCACAAAGGAACTAGTTACAGGAAAGTGAGATGACCACACAGCTTGAGAGGTGTTGCGAGTCTTGTGACATACCTTTACTTCTATTGCGGTGAGCACGCAAGACCGACCAGGTGATTGACAAGAAACTGTGCCAGTGTGTCGATACGTGTTTCACAAACACTTGAGGGATCGTTCACCAATCCCTGTGAAATTATGGACTTTCAGGTCAGAGAGACCTTGGAGGGACATTGATAGTGGATTTCTTTCAGCTCATCAGATATGTGCCGGCGAACCATTGGGGGGAGGATGTCAGGATGACACGCAGTAGGGGATAAGTATGTGGGAACCTTATCATACAATATAATAAAACGGAATGTCGTTCACGGGGCGATCCCGCACTGGGCGGACTTATCTGCCTTTGAACCCTTCTCGCGCGGTCCGTTGTCCGCTTTCCCATGCATGGTTTCCACCTTTCCTGTGATCGCACGCATGTTTCTGTCGTTCTCTTTCCATCCCTTTTTTCTTTTGTCATCGGACACCTGCGTCTACAGCGCACGCATTTTTCTTTTTTGCATTTCAGCCACTCGGTCTGGCGGGGAGTCAAAAAGGGTCACGTGACTTATGTCTTCCGTTTGTTTTCCGTCCGCGGGTGCAACGTCATCGACACATCATTCTCATTCCACCTACACCGTTCCAGCCACAACAGTTCGTCTGTGTAACTGCGGATGACTTTGAAGCGGACCACCCGCCGTTCCGTAATCTGCAGCCCCTCCTGTTTTCGCCGTTCAGCCAATTAAAAATTAAATCATACAATATAATAAAACGGAATGTTGTTCACGGGGCGATCCCGCACTCGGCGGACTTATCTGCCTTTGAACTCTTCTTGCGCTGTCCGTTGTCCGCTTTCTCATGCATGATTTCCACCTTTCCTGTGCTCGCACGCATGTTTCTGTCATTCTCCTTCCATCCCTTTTTTCTTTTGTCATCGGACACCTGCATCTACAGCGCATGCATTTTTCTTTTTTGCATTTCAGCCACTCGATCTGGCGGGGAGTCAAAAAGGGTCACGTGACTTATGTTTTCCGTTTGTTTTCCGTCGGCGGGTGCAACGTCATCGACACATCATTCTCATTCCACCTACAATGCTCCAGCCACAACAGGCCGTCTGTGTATGGTACTGTCAATATCAAGGTTTTCTTTTACAGCCTTCCTTCACAACGTGCGCCTCTTCTCTTCCTGTCAGCCATTGTTTCTTTGTTTATGTGGCCATGGTAATTGCCAAAGAGAACCACACAGGTAATTTGTGTTCCCCCGTATTCTACAGACTGCTCGGAAGATAAGGTAGTCCATCTTTCCTACTGACGACAACTAAAAAGTGTGAATCGTCTGCCTTCTTATCTATTAATTATCTTTTTCTGGACAAAGTAGCCTCGCTCTCGCTATCATTCCTCTCAATAACATAACATACTATGAAATACTATCATGAACAATGCGTTCCCTCTTACTGTGATCAAGGCCCCGGAGGGGCCCCAAACCGCTAGTTTTTGTTAATTGGGAGATGCTGAGGTGGCACGTGTCAAAAGGGATAACTATTTTATAACCCCAATTATGCAAGATAAATCCTATTTCGAAATTCTCACGCTGTACTTAACTATGAACTCCGCTGATGGATCTTGGAAGACCGCCACAGCTATTCGGATGCTAAGGGCCTATTGGAGTGGAACTAGCTGTAATCGTCCGATAGCAACGTAGCACAAAAAATACGGCACAACGGCATAATTACTGTATCTCCTGCCAAAAAAAAAATTTCCATTTCAGCGCGCCAGGAAGACAGGTTTTGTGTGGGTGACGCGCGAAGAAGAAAGAAGTTGCTGAAACGTAATCTCGCGCGCGCGATGGGAGCGCGCCTGATGAAATATACGGAAGATATTTCCAGGCATCAGCATGGTGGCTGTCACTGCGTTTTGCGAGTGGATCCATGTACTGATGGTTAAATTGATACCAAGGGAAAGAGACGAGGAATCCATGGAAGTCACCAAAAGAGAGGGAAGAAAACTAGTAATGCTAATAGAAACAATCAAAGATTACACTTTGGCTATCCATTTGGCCGTCCAGATGCTGCAGATCCGACGTTATGGCCGCCACCCAATGTTATCGCCTTCAATTAGTTGTGGCTCGGGTGAACCAGGTGGTGGCGAGGCCAACGCGGTTGTTGGCAGTATCATAAACTGAATAGAACCGCTCAAGGAACGTGTATCCATTGATAAAGTCTAGGCCCTGTCCCGACGGAGAGCCAAGGTCAGCGACGACTAGGTAGATGCTACCTGAACTGCCGCCAATCTGGGTATTGAGTGCGCGTGGCCAGATCTGCGCATTCGCGGTCAGCTCGAATGACCTGCCCCCAGCTATGAAGAAGAGCGGTCGAAGGTGGCGGAACTGAGCCGAAGTGATTTGGAGTAAGCCCGTGGTATCATCTAGGGTGGCACCGGTCGCGGATTTGTAGCGGTCGAACGCGTCTGCACGAGTGTCATCGGTTTGTGCACAGCATCTGGTCAAGAGAAACGGGGTGCTTACCGGTGGCAATGAGGATCAGGGTGGTTCCAGTGTCGACAATACCAGCAGTGGTCGATAGTATGGTGGTGAAAGCACCGTACCAGATGGATTGATCGATACCCCAGAATTCGTTGGCAGGGGAAGTCGTCGTACCGGGACTATGCAGTCCCGCGTAAGCGTAAACTTCTCAGAGATGGAGCTCAGTGGCCACCGGTGCTTACATGAACGTGAGGCTTCCAGTGAACTTAGTGGAATCGGTGTCACCGAATGTCAACTCGCCATTCTCGACCGATGTCGTAGTCGTGGGCTCAAAAGACACGGAAACAAGGTTAGATGCGATAGTTCCCTGGCTGAAGAGGTTATCCGTGACCGTGGGAATGGAGGTATCTGTAGCTGGAGACAATGTACCAATCGTCAGCCCGACAGGTCCGATCCTACAGGGGAAAGGGTCAGTGCGGACTCAAAGGGATGAGCATTTAAGTCACCCGAGGATACCGTCGAGACCGTTGAAGCCATTGGAGTTTGAGGCAACACCTATGGATTGCCCTGGAATGACAAGCCCATCGCCAAGAGTCACAGTGTCCAGGAACTCGGTGCCTAAGAAAAAGGGGGTAGAAATATAGCAAAGATGACTTTCATGATGGAGAGAAACTCACCAGAGAACAACCCAGATCCATAACTTACAGACTGGTGGATAGGGATTAGTTGGCGCTGGACTACAGCTTCGAAGATCCGATACTTACCACAGAGTCCTCCGTCTGCACACTCGTGCTAGTCCGAACATAGGCCTTTCCAGCTCCTACCCAGGTATTCGAGCTTCCTGTGTCAATGAGGAGATTGTCTAAAAGCGGGTCTCGGAATCTAGGCCAAAGGTGAAGTAGCGTAACTCACAGAATGTGGGGGGGCTGCCAACGCCGACGCTAGCCTGGTAAGAGACGGCGACGTTAGTCACACCGACGCCGACGACACCACCTGTGCTCCTGCCACTTTGTTTTGCTTTGCCGATAGCAATTAGGTTTTTTGCGCGAGCCTGATCATTTCTGACAAGGTCATGGGCGCCAGTGATGTTGAGGTATCGAGCGATGGACAATGAGACAGGTGACTGGCGAACGACGATAGGGTTCGCCGCAGCACTAAAGACCAACAAGAGGAAAGCAGTGAGAGAGGCAGTCGGGAACATGGCTCTAGTTGAGACGAGAGGGTGAATTTGAGGAGGCAGGAGTGATTCACAACTGAATCCCAGCGAAATATGGGGGTGTTGATAGGCTTTTATAGTTCGGAAGACCCAAACTCGGAGGGTGGTCAGGACCTAAACTTTCCCATAAAGCACAAGCACTGCACGGTGCTGCTCGAGAGAAACTGAGGGAGCGCGTGGCTTCCGATGGCATGGCGAGCTAGCTCGTGTTCTAGCATCGATGAATATGAGGGTATGTAGGAAGGGAAGCATAAACTACTTCATCAACAAAATGGATTTGACTTGCGATTACCGGAAGCTAGCGCGTACTAGAACTAGTCCCAGCTACTAGTGCCCACCAGTAAACACATTCCATTTTCCGGATGAAGTCTACGTGAAGTTTCCCAATCTGGTATAAGTAAGAAATGAGAACACGTAGGTTGTGGCCGGGAGAGAAAGGTGGTGTATATTAACCACAAAAGCAGAGAAGGTTGTCATAGTCTCAGACACAGAACGAGGGATGCTGTCACTAGTAGTAGTAGATGGGAAGATCCCGAACTTCGCATCCGGCCATAACGCCAATTTAGGTCGGCTATTTCACCCGAACCGGACCGACAGCTCCGTTCCCGGTTCGGCAAAATCCCGAACCTACTAAGAGAACGCATTTGAACACATTTGAACGAATGCCTTGACGAATGCTTGATATTATTAAACTGGAACCCGTGATTTACCGGCCTGGCTCGGCCCCAGAGCCCCGACTTTGGCCCATCTTTTGGAGGCTTACGCTCTTTGAGAACTGGAGTCTGGGCTGCATCAGGAAAATGGAATGTTACTGGCGGTACTGGCGGTACTAGCCGAGACTGGCAGCCCTCAGTTTTAGCGGGCGCCAGCCACCCCTAGTAACGACAGGTCATGACAGGTCATTTCCATTTTGCTGATGTGTCCTCCCCAGCTCCCAACAGTGGCTTCACACAATATCACGCCTGTGAAAGTAGTATTAGATACAGATAGCAGCCCAAAATGCGGTGGAATGGAGGTCGCCTCTATTTACGACACTGCTATCCTCCTCATTGTTGTAGCCCTTACTGCGAACTCCTTTGCGAGCTATGCTAGGCTCCATGAGGCGCTCCGTGCTGCACAATTCCGTCGCATATCCCAGCGGAGGTCCTGCTCGTCAATACCATACGGTATGATGATTGTCTGCGGGACGTTCGGCTGACTGAGCGTGTAGTTGAGCCACTCGAGGTACGTGTTGCCCAGGCTCTCCGCGGGACCCTTAGAAAATGGGCGATGTCGGATACACCATGGCCTCGGGTACCGGGTACCGGTGCTCCCCTCAATGCGGATGGCTCAGGTCGTACAAGCAGCCGTTAACCCTGCACGACTGTGAACGTCACAGCCTCCGCGGCAGTGCGATATCTGGTGGTCATGAACGCTGTAAGATCCTCCTGGCCTGGGGGCTGATCCAAGTAGTCTGCAATCCCGAGCATGTTCTAGTTCATCGCAGCCGGGAAATAGGCGGACGTCTTGTGCAACGAGCGCAGGTACTCTGACGTGATCTCCAAGTCATCACCACAGCTCGACAGCACCTTCATGAGCTCCCCGGACGTAGCGTTCGCTTTTTCTGCTGTTTTTTCCCTGGAGCGCTTGTGAATCGTCTGCTGTAACATCTGCGGAGGTGCGAAATGAGTCGTTGGCGCGATAGTCTGCACGTGTGCCTGTAGCACCGCGGGCAGCGTGTAACCGACTTTGCAGAGAATGGTCTCGTTCGCATCAAGATGCTGGTAGTGCCAGTACGACGCGCCGAGGAGATTGCCAACCCGGGACGGACACAGGCACGCCACTGGCAGTGACTGTCAGCCAACCGCTACCATGTGTCTTTGAGATGGAGGAGAACACCCCGCGGTACTGTGCGGCGTGCTTAAACGCATTATTGTTTACCTTCCCTTCGAGCCTCTCGGCCCGCCTCAGCGCGTTAGATAGAGCTGTAAAATAACCCAGTCACTATCTCCTGCCACATAATAAATCGCTTGTCCAAAAAAAGGACACCCCACGGTGTTTTTTTTTTGAGCTAGGAGTTGGCGCGCCCAAGCGTCTCTGGATGCAGCGGGACAGGCTCAGCGACCTGATCATTGGACAGGTGTGCGCTGTATCTGAAACAGAGGAGTGCACACATGAGTATAGGCGCGAGCGGAAGAGTGGTGAGAAGGACATGCTTCGGGAACCAGGGATCGCTAACCTCGTAGAGCTTGTCGACCAATGCATTCTCGTGGTGTGGCTTGAACACAATGTGGAGGTACCGGCAGGAGGGAAACCAAGGCTCTCCCAGTTTGCAGGGACAGTACCCTACGTGTTCTTTAGCCACATATCCGAGTCACCTCAAATTTGTGCGATTGAAGAGGCGTCGCTTGGTTGGCGAGAGGCGCGGCAGCGAGGACAGTGAGTACAGAGAGCAGGTGGTAGTAGCGCATGAATGAATACAGGGAGTCACCGGTTGTTAAAGCTAAAGGTCAAAATAGCCCTACTAGTAGGCAACTGGACACTAAGAACACGGCTGGGAACCAGAGCTTTTATCGTTCAACTCAACATCAGAACCGAGGTGGGAGCAGAATTGCAATTGTCTCTATAGAGTTAAGAGGACGTGACCCACGGCTTTTGACCGAAACCAGTAAGTGAAATTCTTCCTCCCGGAGACTACACCTCCAGGGTTTATGTAGGCTTTAAGCCTTGTGACTTAGCCTCGCCCCCAGCCACAAAATGTTGTCGCAGTTAGGCGAGACTTCCGGTAGGAACCTTCGCATCCCTGCCATGGCCTTACCCGAGCTCAGACAGGGTCTACGTCAACATCGTGTCGGTGGCAACACAATGGAGCATCGTCACATACTCATAGTATTTTCTTCTGTAAAAAAAAAAAACTTCCATGTGACCGAGCTGATCGGTCATGAAGGGCATGCGCTCATGCCGGACGTCTTGCACTGACCAGGCATCAAGGAAATTGATCGACAGAATGGTGTCAATGGGGGATTATATGCACGCTACTCTACTTGTATCTTGCCACTAATAAGGGGACGCGACCCGCGGATCCGAGTCTTTACTGCAACCAATGAATGGACCTAGATGTAGTTGAGCAAGGATGGGGTTCAATGCCACATGGGGTATCGTCACCTCAGAAGCCAGATCCACTTCCAGGACTCTAAAAGTCCTTGAGACGGATGTTCCGACATGCAAATAACAAGATGGTGCTTGGCCTAGCCCCGGAAACTCCGGGGCGCCCGTGCCGTGACTTCTTTGTCCTTCGCCTCCATGTCTTTCGCTCCTTGATTCATGGTATCTCTTTATGCCCGATAAGCGTTACTCGGTTCTCTTCCGAGTATCATCTGGCCCGGCCATCTCCGTCTAGTGCCCCGTCTGTCGTTCATAAATTCTTCAAGTTCTCACATCCTCGAAATACACCTGACTTCCCTTCTATCTTCTGTGCTCGTTTTCATGCCTTCGCTGTGGTCTCAAGATCTGACGTCTTCCCTCTCTCCTTATTCCCCTCTCTCACTCCTTGGAACTCGTCTTTTTCGATGACCTCACGCGCGCATGCATCGTTGTCCGCACATGTATTCAGAGATGCCGATCCCATGGCGGTGTGAATGCCACCGTCTCCATCTTTGGCATACGTGTGCGAGCCTGTGCCCACGCTGTGGAGAGTGTCATCGGTAAAAACGATGTCTGTTCCTCCATCAATCGTCGACGAGTACTAGCACTGTGTCATATGATATCACACGTGCCACGTCGTGACCTGGCATGACGGAATTGTTGGGAATATGCATTCCAATTAACAACATCGGAAATACAACATTCAAAAACAGCTAATTTCAGACTTCTAGAATCGACAACTCCTTCACTGTTTATCCTTGCACGAGGGGGAGGCCGTGCGCCTTCATCTTGATTGCGATCTCAAAGAGATAATCAAGACACTTTGCGCGACGTGTGGCGGCGTCCATCAACCAGCCTCATCAATGACACGACACCTGCGCCACTTACCTCAGTCTGCGTCTTTGCCTTCTCCCAATCGCTCCCTAATAGTAATGGGCGTAGCGAGGTCAGCACATATACGGCAGGGCAAATGACCTTGCCAGCCTTACCCCATACGTATATGCCGTGGCGGCGGACCAGTACGGCGGCGGCGTCTGGATAGCGCTGCATGGCGTCGGCCATGCTGTCTTTGAGGTCCTCCTCGTTGGGGGTATTTTCGATGATCGGTACCTCCAAGGTGTCGAGATAGGACAGCGCGGCTTTCATTCCGCCTATGCGCACGCCTTTGATCATCTGTCGGTTCCGATGGCAACATAGCACAACACAAAAAAAAAATACAGCACAACGGCATAATTACTGTACCTCCTGCCATTTTATGTTATTTTATATTTTTTTAAAAAGAAGTTTGGTGTCGATACGTAATCGCGACGAACCTGATGGGATATGCGGAAGAGATTTCCGGGCGTTAGTAAGGTGGCCATCACCGCATTTTGCGAGTGGGTGTGGATGCAGCTGCCTGCGCCGCGCAGATCGAACGCGTTCCAGAAGAGCGGCGTGCATGCGGACTCTCTGAGATCGAGCGACGGCCGTCGGAGGAATACGCGATCGCCGTCGACGGGCTGCGATGGGAATGGCAGGACGAAGATGTGCGAGGGCTGGATGCGCTCCTTTTGGACGCCGGAGGGGGCGATGTACACCTTGTCGCTTGCGATGATGGGTGAGCGCGCGCAACGGGCACGAGCACGAGGCAAACAAACGATAATTCTCACGCGACACGGATGCTGATGCCTCCCCCGGTCCCCGTCACCCAGCCCAAGTGATAAAAGCCACGACAGAGCTCGGGAATAAGATTTGCGGGCTGAAAGAAAGAGATTAGCCCTGAAAGAGAAACCGAATGTCGATGGTTACTGACATGTAAAGGGTCATCAGAGATGACAAGATGGTCGTCTGCGCTTGTTGTTGCTGCGTGCGCTTGGGAGATGGATGACATGGCAGACAAGACGAGAATGGAAATTATGTAATGTCCACGACAGGCTTCGATCGAGTTATGGAATTCGTTCGAGTAATCGGCCCGCGAACTGGCTCCGTTCATTGGGTGGAATTTATTTCCGGCTTAGCTCGAATCTTGGCCAGATCTCGGCGTACAGTGCTCCACTCAAGCGCCAGTACAGTAAGTACTTTGTAAGGTACTGTCCCTAACCCCATGTTCGGACACCCCCCCATCATCGAACACTTCAATTTCCTCGCTCATTCCATGTCCAATCACTACAAAATTTTGTTTACACTATATAGTACTATTTGTTAATATACTCCAAGTGTTTTCAAAGCAAAAATTCTGTTGTGTCGCAAGAGATGAGAATTGGCTGTTTGTCACTCTTGCCGACTGATGCCGTGGTCGGGGTTGGATTGAGTAGGCCCTTGCCCCGATACTACCTGTCAGCCAAAATACATTCCAATAGTATTTACAGGAGTATCTCATATATACATATAATCCAGTAATCCATTGCGCGTTAACACCATACATACCCTGTTCCACACTGGCAATCGAGTGAGCGGCTGGCCGGGTCGAGCGGTGTTTCAATTGGGGGCGTGACAATTGTGACTGTCCGACGATTGAGAGTTGCGGTTTTTCCGCATCCAGTCACGCGCCGAAAAAGGAAGGTGCCAAGAAGGCACGTTTCGAGCTGTCATTCTGTTTAAACTCAGATAGTGAGAAAAAGAAAATATGTTTATTAGTCCATGAATAATATTACAGAAAAGGCAAAATACGTCATTTGAGTTTAAAGAAAAACATAGCGTATGTTTTATTAGCTAACTACTTTACATTGATTTTTCTAAGTCGATTTACTGGGCGCGAGGGTGCGGAGAGAGTGCCCGCCCCTTCGATTTCGCGCGCGGCCCTCGCCCGGGTTGCGCCCTGCCCCGCTCGCACGTCCTCCCGCCTTTGCGAGAACGCGGGGGGGCATCACCCTCGTGCGTACACCCTTCCGTTCGCGTGCGGCCTTCCTTTGGGTTGCGCCCCGCCCCGCCCTGCGCCGCCCCGCCCGCGCATCCTCCAACCTTTGCGCGCATGCGAGGACACGGCGCTGGCTGTGCAATCCCGGGCCGTTCGCCGCTCGGGTTGCACCGCCCCTCGTTCCGTGTGCCCCCCTTGCGCGCACCGCCCCCCGCCCCTCCTGCGCCCACAGCATACGCGCAAAGGGGCGTGTGTGGGAGCAGGCGGGGGTGGGTTTACCGGGGTGGCGCGTCCCGCATAAGCGATGCGAGGGGGGAGGGGGGGCGCGCTGTCCCTCTGCGCATCGCTTTGCGCGAAGGGGAGTCGGGGGTGCGTGCGGGGTTGTCGTAGCTCGTGCGGAAGGCGTCGGGGGTGCATGCGGGGTTGTCGTAGCCCGTGCGGAGGGCGTCGGGGGTGCGTGCGGGGTGGTCGTAGCCATGCGGAGGGGGTCGGGAGCGCGTGACGAGGACGCGGCGGGGCGACCACACGAGGGTGGGAGGGTGAGTATGTGGCGGCGTCGAAATAAGGTTTGTGTGCTGAGTCCTAACGACGTCACGTGGTTTACCCGCCCTTCGTCCATGGCCATGGCCACCGTCCCTCTCATATGCATTCGCCACGCCTGTTTGCGCGTGCGCTTCCCGTCGACCCCCCTCCCCCCCATCCTTCCCACACAGACAGGGGATGCATAAGGTGCGCTGTCCGCCGCCTTTCCGCGATCCCGCCACATACTCACCGTCCCACCCTCGCGTTGCCGCCCCGCCGCGTCCTCCTCGTCACGCGCTCCCGACCCCCTCCGAACGGGCTACGACCATCCCGCCCGCACCTCCGACGCCCTCCGCACGGGCTACGACGACCCCGCACGCACCCCCGACTCCCCTTCGCGCAAAGCGATGCGCAGAGGGACAGCGCGCCCCCCCTCCCCCCTCGCATCGCTTATGCGGGACGCGCCACCCCGGTAAACCCACCCCCGCCTGCTCCCACACACGCCCCTTTGCGCGTATGCTGTGGGCGCAGGAGGGGCGGGGGGCGGTGCGCGCAAGGGGGGCACACGGAACGAGGGGCGGTGCAACCCGAGCGGCGAACGGCCCGGGATTGCACAGCCAGCGCCGTGTCCTCGCATGCGCGCAAAGGTTGGAGGATGCGCGGGCGGGGCGGCGCAGGGCGGGGCGGGGCGCAACCCAAAGGAAGGCCGCACGCGAACGGAAGGGTGTACGCACGAGGGTGATGCCCCCCCGCGTTCTCGCAAAGGCGGGAGGACGTGCGAGCGGGGCAGGGCGCAACCCGGGCGAGGGCCGCGCGCGAAATCGAAGGGGCGGGCACTCTCTCCGCACCCTCGCGCCCAGTAAATCGACTTAGAAAAATCAATGTAAAGTAGTTAGCTAATAAAACATACGTTATGTTTTTCTTTAAACTCAAATGACGTATTTTGCCTTTTCTGTAATATTATTCATGGACTAATAAACGTATTTTCTTTTTCTAACTATCTGAGTTTAAACAGAATGACAGCTCGAAACGTGCCTTCTTGGCACCTTCCTTTTTCGGCGCGTGACTGGATGCGGAAAAACCGCAACTACGATTGAGGGGGGGGTCTCCGAACATGGGGTCATGAGGATCCAGCACCCCCTCCTCTTCATTGCCATACGATCTCCTCCCTCGCGCATCACAAAGGCCAAAATGTAAAATATGAGACTTAAAGAGAATAAGATGTTCTTTCTGTCTCCTAAAAGTTTCTGAATAATACTTTGATTTGACAGAAATTTAACACAAATCGTTTTCATGAGGGGTGTGGGTTCCTGGTGACCCCTACCTTAGTGGGCCAGTTTTTCTTGTAAAAGTCGACGGTGATGTGCCATCGGTCACATCACTGTGGATTTTTACGAGAAAACAAACGACGTCCATGCTACCACTAACCACGTATACCGCACCAGTGGGCCACTTTTACTTACTCAAGACACCTGCCGTGATTTGGGAAGTACGTAGGAGGTGAACAAGCCCCATCAAGCATCAATTAATCAAACTTCTAATCGCCACCCAACCTACTATTTTCTCTACAAGTACGAAACCTGACGAAACCACCACTTTTTTGATTTACCCATCATGAGACTCGGGTGCTGTTCCTGAGGGCGCTGCACCGATCAACGGACGAGCAACTCGAGTCGGGATCACTTCCAGCGGCATTCTCTAAAGAAAGATCTCTGCGCCAATAAGTGACACGCTTCCGAGTTCACACTCGCTCGTTCGCTCGTCCCTCCCCCGCTGATCGCCTGAATGCCTGAACCCTCCAGAGACAGAGACAGAGACGACCTCATTAAACATATATACAGCAGCAGTAACGACGAACCCACTAGCCAAAGCGGGCGAGTGGCGTGATAGCAAGCCACCGATAGACAAACTCATCAAAATTCAATACCAAGATCCGCTGCCGCATCCCTGCAAAAAGTTATTTTACAGTACGTCACCGACTTTTTTTTTTTTTTTGATAATGACGTTGGCGCCTGCTTGCCTATTTACCGTTCATCCTTTTTTTTTTTTTTGGTGTCCTCGATCAAACCTCACCCCGTCTTTCCCCATTTCACACACTGGAACGACAAGGCACTGCGTACGTTATGCCTGCCTTATCCCCGAAACGAAGGAAAGAATCCTACAACACGAAATGACAAGACGAGACAAAACAAGACAAGGCAGCCTTCCTCTCGTACTTAACTTATGCTAACTTATACGTGCATTCCCACACCTGCCTGTCTATCTGCCTAAATAAAATAAAAAAACATTTTCGAACCGTACACGGACTTCTTCCATCCATCCAACCCCCCTCGCGCTTTGGAATGATCTGATAAGCGATCTAGACCTGTTATTTACTGACCCTTACTTACTCTTGAGGCAAACAGGCGGTGAAATAGCGTTCCTCTCCCACCAGCGCTCCGAGATTCCTTCGATCGCAATACATGGAAAGGACCCGCGTCGCTTATCACGGAGATCTCCCCTTGCGTCCACCCCCGTCCCCACCTGTCACAGACTTCAAGCACGCTCCTCCTCAAGATAAATGCACGTGCGATCACGCGAATAAGTAAAATAACACGAGGTGTATGCCCGCCTTTGGGAAAAATCGGGGGTGTCATTCATGCTCTTCGGGCCCGCGTACTGTACTGTACACACGATCGACTTCGCCTTCTGCCCCGCCCCATGCTACAGTACTCATACGCCGTGCTTCCATGTCCTTTCGATAGGACAGTTTTTGGATAAGGCAGAGCCAGATGGGTGCAGCGGGAGATGGAATAGAACGTGCATGTGGGGCCCCCAGGGGGGACAGGCTGGGTGTGCCCAGACCCTGTCCTGTTCCTTAGATTCCAGAGTCTCGAGAAGTTCTCATTCTCCTCTCTCGCACCTTTTTCTGTTCTATCTTTTGGGTATCCTCCTGTGTTCCTGCGTGCCTATTCACCCTCCCTTGAGGCCATTTTGCCCTCTCCCCCTCCTCCCCTCTCACTGAATGAATTGACATTGACGGTTCTCAGGCCCATTACCAGTAGACTGGGACTTGCGGTAACAGTGTTTAGTTCAAGTTCATCACATGGCAGTTTTTGCCGGCCAAGCCATCCAATGGGCTGACTGATCGAAATGTCAATGACAGAAGGACTTGACATTCATTGGGGGTGCGCCGCGTGCTCCACCGACATGTGCGCGCGTGTGCGTGCGTAGAATGTGAGAACAAGCCAAAGCGCGAGGGCGGGCAGAGCGGAGGTGCCTCTATGCGGAAGCCCGTTTACGCAAGGCGGCAGAAATGGGCCAAGATCGCCGTTGACTTCTTTCTGTAGTTGTCCCTTATCTCGTCCATCTCGGACGCAGGCGATTCGACTCGAAGGGCGAGCGGCAGCGTCTGTTACGGGTAAGCGGAAGAACTGTATATGCGGATTAGGGGTCCGGGGTGTGAGAGGAGACAATAGTGATACAGAGCAAAAAATAGCACAACACGGTAACACAGCTCGGAGGAAAAGGGGTTGCACAACAAAGAACGAGGTAGCTGTAGCTGAAAACAGAAAACAGAGACAACAGACAAAAACGGAACCAAGAGCGGAACGGACATGATAAGGGCACCGTAATTGTACAATAATTGTCGTAATGAGATAGGGGCCGGTAGTAGATTCAAGATGTGGGCGGCCTGGAATCGGCCGACGAGACGACTACCTCGATCTCGAACTCACAGTGGGTGACACCGTGGTCGGGGTGGTACTATTTGACCTGGCCGGTTGGCCTGCCCCAGAAGACGTCGTAGAAAAGGCGTGCCGCAAGATGACCATGAGGCCGTCCGAGTGGGCAGAGAAGATCGCGTCGACGACGATCTCATCTTCCACGATCGCTGCAATGCGTTGACGTGTTGGCCGGTGGGCCATCGGCGAAGCCGCCGCTCTATGTGCTGCCGCGGACGTTCGCGATCCGTGTTGCTGTGATCCCGGACTATTGCGGGACCCCGCGCGCCCGGAGCGTGTGGTCTGCGGGGGAGATTCCGGCTCCATCCGCTCACTGACGCAGCTAGAGTCAGATTTAAGCCGAAAGTCAGAACAGAGAAACGAACACGGAGTCTCGTCCTCGCGGGAACAGGTGGAACTTGCCAAAGCCAAAGCCGCCATCGCTGGGCTGCCCGCGCTCGTTCACGCCCCAGCCCTTGACGGCGTCGATCCAGCTACGAACGAGGGTCTCATCTCTCTGAGCTACAAAGTCAAAGAAGGGTCGACCCAAGATATCAGTGGTGATCAGGAAGCCCTCGTTAGAGCAATAGATGATCGGGCAGGACATCGAAAATCTGTCGAGGATGAGCGCAGTGCGTATAGACTGCTTTGGGAGTGGATCAAAAGTGATGGCACCGTCTGCACCAGTCCTGCTTCCCCCGCTGGCCCGCGAGCTGGTGGGCGAAGGGGCTTCGTGGCTCGTCGCGCGGCTACTGGAGGGGGATTCGCTGCGCGACTCATCGGGAACGGGTTCTGTTTCAGGGCTCGGCTCTGGGGAATCATATCCCTGGATGGGGCTAGGGGGCATGGGAGACGGATCGCCCCAGCGCTGATAAGAGTAGCCTATCAGTAACGGTAGTGCCGGGGTAAGCGGAGGGGGAACCAGCGCTTACTCGAAACTCGAAGTTCGCAGCTGCCGGGGTGATGATGGTTACCTCCTGCGCAGTTGATGCATTGTGCATAGCCCCTGGGCCCATGGAGGCAAAGGAAACGCTACCAACGAGAACGTTCCATGCGACTGTTCTA
This sequence comes from Lactarius psammicola, assembly GCA_025769895.1. NCBI lineage: Eukaryota > Fungi > Basidiomycota > Agaricomycetes > Russulales > Russulaceae > Lactarius > Lactarius psammicola. Next base: position 27,795 of record WTXK01000135.1, read on the forward strand.
GACTTTTTAAAAAAAAATAAAAGTGTTGGTGTCGGTGGTGAAAGAGGGCGGGAAAATGTGGAGATTCTCACGATGGCACACAAAACGTAGCCCTTGTAAGGGTCCTTATGCTTCAGGCGTAGATAGGCGAGTACGGCTGCTTTGTCTTGACTGATGGTCGTACTAGACAAGGGCGTTGAAGAAAAGGTGAAAGTGAAGTGAGAAGATGATAACCGACTAGTGAAGGCTTTTGACATCGCGATATTCGTCTGGGTGAACAAGGTCAAGGGAGGGAGTGCCGATAAGTTCGTTCGGCTCATAGCCTGACTGGAGGTTGAATAGGACGAGGACGACGATGAGGCGGAGGCTCACCGAGGAGCTCGCTGACGGACTCTGTCAGAAAGACCCAGCGGGCCTGGAAGTGGGGCAAGCGAGCGTCAATCGCAGCGACCAGGGGAAGAAATGGGGTGTTAGGAATACCTTCTCTGTAAAGTCGACGATGCCGACTGCGGGGGAAAAAATTAAAAGGGTGACAGGAGAGAAAGATGGAAGAACAAACTGAATGAGACGCAGGGAGAGGTAGTGTCCATGGAAGATGTGAGAAGAGGAGAAGGAAGGGAAGGGAGACGAGGGAAAGTAACTTATGGTTAAAGTGGTTAGAGTCGAGGACACGGGACAAGGCGGCGCGTAAGTATTGTAGCCAAATGGCCGGAGAAGGAGGATTACAGTCTAAGTTGAATCTCCGCCTGCACCAATAGATCCAAAACGAATGGCAATCTAACCTTGAACACCATTCACGGCACCGAAACCGTAATGTGGTCAACCAAATCTACCGTAGCTCAGGGTGACCTCGTTATCGTCTGGCTAGTATGTCCCCACAATTTATCTTCTATTATTTCTTATCTTCTACTTAGACCCGAGATTCCGTCCAATCTCTCGTCGTTACCCCAGGAAATGAGTTTAATAGCAGATATGGCCATTACCGCCATTCAGACCTTGTCGGCATCCCCTACGGCTCCAAAGTCGCCTCTCGCACGGGCAAAGGTTTCATTCACATCCTCAGGCCCACTCCAGAGCTATGGACTCTCGCCTTACCTCATAGGACCCAGATCCTTTATCTTGCCGATATCGCCTTTATCACCTCTTGGTTGCATATTCGGCCTGGCTCTGTCGTAATCGAGGCAGGTCCGTCTTGTTCTTCTTTCCTTGTATCGATTCCTTCCATTCCCTCTCTGACGTCGGCACTCTTGGTCACTATCCACTCATTTTTCTCGAATTTCTCGCTCCACCCCTCCCAGGTACAGGTTCGGGTTCATTCACACATTCGATCGCGCGGACTGTTGGCTCCACGGGGCGTGTCCATACCTATGAGTTCCACGAGGCTCGAGCAAAGAAGGCGGCGTGGGTACCCCACCGCCCTTTCTATTACCCACGCGCACCCAGCACTCACACACGCTTTTAGCGATGAATTTGCACGCCACGGCATGTCCGACATCGTGTCTCTGGCCCATAGAAACGTTTGCAAGAACGGTTTTACCGTCACGGATACTGCCGACGCAGGCGCGCCATTTCTTTTTGCTGTCATCTTGGGGGGCTTGGCCCCCACCAACCTTTCTCTCTCTCTCTTCCCCATTTAGTCTTCTTGGACTTACCCGCTCCTTGGGAGGCCATCGAACATGCAAAATCGGCGCTCAGGGTGCGCGCCTTAGATTGACGTGTCTCCCACCCCACTCACGCATATATGCGCAGAAGGATCGTTTAACGCGCATTTGCTGCTTCAGCCCTTGCATAGAGCAAGTCTTGCGCACCGTGAGCACGCTCAACGACGCAGGTTTCACAGGTAAAGTACTCTCCCTGCAACGACTCTGAATCAAGGGCTAAACAAAAGATTAAAAATTGACAAAAAATGGTTTCGGTTCAGACATCACCATGTATGAGACGCTCCTCCGGCCACACGAAGTCACCCAAGCGCCGCCCCTCCCCAGCATTGACGCCGTCACCGAGAAGCTCAAACGCCTCGAGCGCATCCGCGAGGACAAGCGCCTCCGCCAGATTGCCGCCTCGCGCGCTCACCACGCCGAGAAGCGCAAGCGCGAAGACAGCCTCGCGCGGGCAGACCTCGCGGACCCGGCCTCCGAGCTCGAATCCAAAAGGCCAAAGACGGCAGCTGGCGACGATGGAGGAGACGTGGACGTGGACATGGTTGAAGATCCGGAGGTCGGTGACGAGAATAGAGACGGGGACGAGGACGCGCCTGTGCCTGTGCCGGCGGACGAAGTGGAAGAGGCGGCGCGCACGCCGTCGATGCCCGCATCCACTCCTGCGCTGGCACAGGCACTGGCACCAGCGACTCAGGTCCTCTCGAGACTTTCGAAGGAGGTCCGCGGACATACCTCGTTCCTTACTTTTGCGTGTCTCCTACCGGCGCAAACGCCAGCACACTAAATTATTTCTCGGCTCGGCTCGGCTAATGGACCAAACGAAAACACGATCATCCCCGTCATGAGCATAAGATGTAATATTTAAGAGACTAGCATCACATGAGATACTGGCGTAGCATGCTACGTTGTTGAACAATGGTGCAGAACCGTCCATTACCGGCACTGGGCGGCCCGACTCAAAGTGTTCGAAATTCGAGGAGAGCGCTGCATCGGGCCCAAGTGAGCCGACGGGGCCACATATATAAGGCAGTGACGTTGCCGCATTTGAAGCTTGAAGACCGTGGCCCATTGTAAGTGCCATATCTCCTAGCGTGGCTACGGATGGAGAAAGGAGTTATTGCGCGTCAGGCCTCATCAGGGCCCAGGTCGCTGCGGTCCGGGATGACTCCGGGATGCTACAGCGTGGGCGGTAACATGCTGCTAGTGACAGCGCGAGGTTACCCAGACGCTCGAACCGTCACTCAATCGAACCCCCAAAAACATTCTCCTATAAAACTTCTTTGCATAGCTAGTATGGCCGCTGCACAAGATGTGGAGCACCGGAAAATACCCTTGAATTCGTGCGTGAATGTCCTTTGACCATTGATCTCCTTGAAAGTGACCCAATGGTCCAGCCCGGGTCCCTTAGCGCCCTTGGACAGCACTCGAATCGCCGAATCGCAGGGGAGCACATCCCAGCTATTACGTGTCGAGGTGACTGGTATGTACTTAAATCCTTACTCGTTGATGCCTCAATGAGTATTAATTTAATCGCTTTTGTTAGTCCTTCGAGCCGACAATATTCCCCATATCAAGAGACAGTTTGGCCAGAAGAGGCGGCTCTTTGTCAATGTGGCCATTGACGCGACAATGATGAACACGAAAAGCGTTCAGATCGATGGACAGACGGCGCAATGGAACCCAGTGTTGTACGGGTCGGCTTGACCCGAGGTCAAAAGGGTCAGGGTCAGCCGGGTCAAGCAGGATCGACTGACCCGTGAGAAAGGTCGCAAATAGGGTCATACCTTTTTTGGAACCCACATGGAAATGTCGTGTAAAACGCGTGTACACGAGTATATAGTCAATGAAACATTGAATTCTCGTCTACCATCCTGTCCCTAACTCTGCTATGGCTACTAAGCACTGGGCTTGGGCGCATTTCTTTACTGACAACCAGCAGTTTCGAACCAACAACACTTACAAGAACGCCTGGTGTATTGCTTGTCTCAATTATCATACAGATCAGCTCCGGCAAGCTGATGTTGTCGACACAGTGGTTAATGGCATCAGCAGTGGCAAAACAGATGTGGACTGGGAAGCTCAAGGTGGCTGTTGTACTGTTTTTTTTTGGATTCCACTCTGACTGATTGACCGGTACGGAATTTACATAGCACGTACAGTCTGTCCTCCAATTGTGGGCAAGCCAGGCCAGTCTATGGTACCACACTTGTTAAAGTGTGTTCTTGTCGGGCCAGAAGTCCGAAATTCCGCTATAGAAGAGATCAATAGAAAAAAAGACCGCTGCAACAACCCACTTAGCATGATTGGGTGTTCAATAAGTATGCCCCTCCCCGCTGTCGTGACAGGATCAGGGCACACCTATACTGCTCCCGGAATGAGCAGATCACGGTCAGCAACACCATTTGAATCACCAATCCCTAGTCCGCTTCTTTTGTCAGCGGACTCTACCCCACTATTAAATTTCGAACGAGCACCAAAACGCACTTGAGTGACAAGCTTCACAAGCACTGATGACTCGCAAAGTCCAGCTGGAAGAGTATGGAGCCCGCTGCTACAGCAGGACTTCGGTGAAGACTTTTGTAAATTACTTATTGCAACTCGTTCTTCGTGGAACACTGCACACAATCCACAGATGCGATTATTTGTCGAGAAGTGGATTCCGGGTGCAATCATACCCGATCGTCATACTTTATCTGGGCCCATACTTGATCGAGAGGCGGGAAAGGTAGAGGAAAAACTTAAGCTAAGATTCAAGGGGCGGAAGGCAACTTTTCAGACAGACGGATGGAAAAACAAAGCCAGGCAGGCAATTATCGCAACAATGGTCAGCGTGGATTTCGAGGCAGGTCCCATTGGCACTATATCATTGGTACTAGTGATTAAACACGTTTGTAGCCATATCTAATGCGGACTCACGATGTCTCTGCACAACCGAAGACGGGCGAAGCCCTTCTCCAGCTTGTCATTGAGGACATCAAATGGAGCGAAGAAATGTATGGACTCACCATCATTGGTGTATGTTCTGATGATGGTGGCGATGCACACAAAATGTGGCGGCTACTTCTTGTATCAATGCCATGGCTGATCGTTGTTCTTTGCTGGGCACATCAAATCAACCTTGTTGTTGGCGACTACTTCTCTCTCAAGCTTACATTCCAAGACTGTGTCCCGAAGGCATTAAAAGTCATCAAGTGGATGAATACTCACAGCCGTGCATTAGGGTTGTTCCGTCAGGAACAATTGTGCACGTACCAAAAGTTCTTTTCCCTGATTCTCCCTGTGCTCACTCGATGGACGGCACACTACCTTTCACTTCGGCGACTCCTCACTGTTGAAAAGGCTCTAAGGGCAGCCTGGCTTAAACACGGTGACATTATGATTGAAAGTACTGGAACTAAAACCGAAGATAAAGCAAAGGCGATCACGGTGCAGGGGATAATAAATGACATACACTTCTGGTACCACATTAAGAAGTATGTATCAGTCAATGTCACTATTGGCGCATCACACTTATGGTTTTTTGAAGGACCTGCAGCCATCTTGAGCCACTTGCAATAGCGGCTAATATTACTCAGGCATCTGATACACGGCTTTATCATGTCCTTACCACCCTTGCAAATCTCTACCGGATCTATTCAAATCTCAGTCCCACAGAAGACTTTTATGTACACAATGAAGTTCTTGCTAGCCTTGAGAAGCGCTGGGCAGCAGCGGATCAAGACCCTTTCATTGCTGCAGTCATCCTCAACCCCTTCCTCCGTGGTGATTCTCTGGCACGACGACATGTTGCCTTAACACCTATTGGGTTATGTAATATGCTCAAGCGTCTGCACTCTCGCGTTTTCCGGACAGATGTGGATGCCAATTTTCAAGCTGCTTTCATGGACTACTTTAATAGGCGCGAAGAGTTCTCTCCCGAAAGTATGGCCCTCACAGACTGGACTGACATGGCTAAAAAGAATGTAAGTTGTACACTCCAAACTTTCGCACCATAACAAAATGACACTGTTAAATAGGGTCAGGACGTGAACCCTGTTGAAGTATGGGAAGGGATCGACACTCATGAAGAAACTGGCCGTAACCGTCTCACAAAGTTGGCAATACACATTCTTAGTATTGTTGCCAACTCAGCCAGTTGTGAACGCGCATTCAGCCACATGGGGCTTGTTCACACAAATATTCGTAGCAAACTGGGAGTCGAGAAGGTTCGCAAGACAACAATGGTTGGGATGGACATCAAGCGCACCCATCTAGAAGCTGGGCTGCTTCATGTACGCGGTCCACGAAACTTCACGTCTGAGCCCGGGGTACAAGCAGTCAATCACGCAAGCACATTGGCCGATTATCTTGGTGATCAGGGTGACGAACTTATAGGCTTTGAACAACTTTCCGAGCACCTTATTGCAGATGCTGCAGCTGCAAGCCTCGATAAGGATGTAGGCAATGCCTATAACGACGCTGACACACTTCCTTCTCGCGTCACTTTGCAGGCTTCAAGCCAGCCCTTGATGGTCACTATCCCGCCTTTGAACTCGGCAACTCTATCATCTCAGGCCACTCAAGTGAAGAGAACTTGTATTCCCCTTGAAATACTCTTCAATTACACTGCTGACACAGACATGCCTTCGGAAGGAATGAACTCTTTCTGGAGAGGAGGGATTGAGAACCTGGAAAAAGAGATGGAAACTTGCGAGATCTTGAATTCGAGTGAGGAATTTTCTGATGGGACACAGGTTGAGGATCCGATTGTGCCAGTAGATGGTATTCCATGACTTTATTATCTGCGGTAGTACTTTGTATAGCTGCACAAAGCCCGGACACGTTGGGACAACCTTGCGCCACATGACTTTCCGCATATAGAAATTTGAGGTGTCACATGATGCGACCCAGAGGGTCAGGGTCGGTTCTTCCGACGACGGGTCAAGGTCTGACCTCGTCCGACCCGGGTCATGACAACACTGATGGAACCAGACGCTTGGTGCCTTGTAGGACTTTCTTTTTTTCAAATAATTTTTTTTTGGTTAAACGCTCTCCTCAGTTCTACACAACGGTCTTCACATCTTATTCTTCGTCTGTATGCGAAGCGATCGACACGTCCCAATATCCTTATCGGGACACATGAGATGCCAATACCTGTTACGTCCCGAAGCAGTCCGTCCTTTGTTTAGATCTCCTATTCGTTCGACTTATTATACGTCTCACGCGTAGATCTTCCTTTGGTTCTCAGTAATGGCAACGGGGAAGCTGGTCAGTCGACCCATGCGATCACACTCTACTTAACGATCACATTATGGGCAAACATACCCTCTCCGACCTTTCCCAACAACCCCCCCGAAATACCGAACCAGGTGGACGACACTCCCGCTGAAGAAAGTACTAAGCTCTCTATATTCTCAGACTCCGGCGGACCCATCCAATCCTCCACCCCCGAGCCTCTTAAACCCTCGTCAGATCCCATTTCCGTCGAAGTTAGCACTCCTGTAGCACAAGGCCAGGCTAAGACGCCGCCTACCGAGAAGGCTCTGGTTGCTCTCCGTCGTGCCGATGAAGCTAAGAAGCCGATTGACCAAGAGAATACATGGAAAGGGGCTGTTAGTAGAATCAAGTGGGTGATGGACACTGTAAGTCCAATTGCGGAGGTGCGCGTAATATCCATTCTGCCTCTCCTCAACTGAGCTGACTTTCGCTCTCAGCTCCACCCGTTTGCAAAGATGGCATATGGCTTGGTTTCTGCCATCCCCGGGGTACATCTTTTCACGTTATTGTCGGAAAGAAACACTTACACCATGTTTATTCGGGTGTCAGACACTCGTAGAACAGTATCAACGCGACGACAACGTCCTAAGCCTAATTGAAGCCATGCACGACGCGTTTGATTTCGCGGACCATGAAGACACTTTGAAATCCATCAAGCCTGACTCCAAGCAGGCCGAGATCCTTACTCTCGTGCTGCAGGATGTCTGTAGTTGCAGTGACTTTATCCAATCGTATGCAAAGGACACACAATTCTGTATGTTGTCTTCGTCTTCTCCGTTGGCAGATGTAAACGTAGGATTTCTAGGGAAGCGCACGTTCAAGAATATGGGCGGAGGAGTCGCCAAAGATGTCGAGGACTTGTCTGCCGCCCTCGTGGAACATCGAAGGGCCTTCTTAGAGCAGGCTACCATCACCACGGAGATAACTGCGTTCCAAATTCTGGACGGCGTGGGAATACTTTCGGCCAAGATGGACGGGATATCTACTCAGCTTGAGTGGGTGTCGAGCCAAGTTTCAGACGCCGGTACGTAATCTTGATGGTTTGTGGGTTTGTGGCTAATCGGTCTGATAATCGTCATAGAACTAGATGCAAAAATCAGAGAAATTCCCTATGGGACAGGCTCGCGCTTCACACCAGAGAAGGGATGTCTTACAGGGACGCGCAAGGCCTTCTTGGACTTCATCGACAATTGGGTGAACGATCCTGCTTCCGAGCGTGGTCTTGTTCTTTTCGGGCAAGCAGGCACGGGAAAGTCATCCATTGCGCATGCGATCGCACGTCGCTTCGATAAACTGCACCGTCTTACCTCATCTTTTATCTTTTTGCGGAAGGAGCAATCTAAACGGGAGGCTTATCATGTCTTCACGACTCTTGCTCGCGATCTCTCCGACCGCTACCCTTCGTTTAAAAACGCGCTGGGGAAGGTCGTCAAGGGCAACTCCTCTCTCCGGGTCGGAACCAGTGACTACGGTACCCTGTTTAAATCCCTTATCCTGGAACCGCTTAAGGATCTGCACATCGTCGGTCCCATTCTCGTCGTTATCGATGCCTTAGACGAAAGCGGGGATGTGACTGGCGAAAATGGGTTACACAAATTTCTTGCTCAAAACCTCTCCAGGCTGCCGTCGAACTTCCGCGTGTTCATAACCTCACGGCCAGAGGACGGTATCAAGTCTGCGTTCGTTGAAGCTCCGTCGGTCCACATCAAACACATGGATGATCTTGAGCTAGCTGCTACAACGCACGCCGATATTCTCGCATTTCTTCAGGAGAGGCTCCCTTCAGACGAGTTCAATCACTATGGCGACGAGCTAGCAAAAAGGGCAGAAGGATTATTTCAGTGGGCCGCGGTCGCATGCGGATACATCCTTAAGCCTCCCGGTTCCTTTGGTTTCAGCAAGAAAAAGTGTATCGAGCATCTTTTGAGACTCTCCGCAGATTACCATGGACAAGACCCGTTGGACGAGTTGTACAAAGAAGTCCTAGAAGGATATTTTGAACACCAAGCTGCGCGACTTCTATTCCGCTCTGTCGTTGGGCAGCTTATTACTACATTCGAACCCCTCTCCATCCGTTCCCTGACCGCTCTGCGACACTACACCCCCAATGGCGACGATGATTATAATTCTGTTATTGAGCTGCTCCGTCACCTCGGCTCATTGCTGAGTAATGTCGATTCAGCTGATCAAAACCTTCCCGTCATTCCTCTCCATACGTCGTTCCGCGATTTTCTCACAAATAAAGAGAAGAGCGGTGAATTTTGTGTCAGCCCTCAGGATGCTCACCGCCAATTGGCCCATGCCTGTCTCGGTCTACTGCTCAAAGATCTCAAATTCAACATCTGCGAACTCGAATCATCGTACCTTGCTAACAAAGATATTGAAGACCTTAACTTTCGCGTCGATAAACACATCCCACCTGTACTGTTATATGCCTGTCGTTTCTGGGACGATCATTTGGAGCATATCGACTTCGAAACTGATCTGTTTGGAAGACTTCGAACTTTCTTTGAGAAGAAACTTCTCTTTTGGTTGGAGACCCTTAGTTTGACAAGCGATGTGGCACTTGCTTCGGCAGCGTGCTCGGCTCTAAACGTGTGGTTAGCCTCTGGTCAGGGTGTGAGTGTAACTGCTGATTCGATGGGGGAAGGCGAACAACTAATAGCTACGATCGCGACAGGTTTCCGAGACAGAGCTAGAGAATTTTAGGTCATTCGTCAACGATGCCTCCGTGTTTGTACGATATTTCGGGGGAGCCATGGCAAAGAGTGCCCCACATGTCTATCTTTCTGCTCTACCATTCGCGCCAACTTGTTCTCTTGTCTCTGCACATTATTCCAGCTCATTTCCTCGGATCTTACGCGTACAACGCGGGCGATTGTCTCACTGGCCATCATCGGAGCTAGTGATTTCAAACGTTGGGTACAGGGTCATTTCCATTGCATTCTCACCAGATGGCCAGCGCATCGTCTCAGGCTCGGACAATCAAACAATTTGCGTGTGGAATGCCACGACGGGAGAGAAAGTCGCAGTCCCATTTTCTGGACACACGTCCTCAGTCAGGTCTGTGGCATTCTCGCCAGATGGCCAGCGCATCGTTTCAGGGCTCTTCCGATCGAACAATTCGTGTGTGGAACGCCGCGACTGGAGAGAATGTGGCAGGCCCATTCACTGGACACACTGACTGGGTCGAGGCCGTGGCATTCTCGCCAGATGGTCGGCGCATCGTTTCAGGCTCTGATGACGAAACAGTTCGTGTGTGGAACGCCACAACGGGAGAGAAAGTTGCGGGCCCATTCACCGGACACACGTCTTTGGTTAGGTCTGTAGCATTCTCGCCAGATGGCAAGCGCATCGTATCAGGATCGAACGATCAAACAATTCGCGTGTGGAACGCCACAACGGGAGAGAATGAGGCAAGCCTATTTACTGGACACTTTGGTCCGGTCCGCTCTGTGGCGTTCTCGCCGGATGGCCGGCGCATCGTCTCAGGCTCTGATGATGAAACAATTCGTGTGTGGAACGCCACGACGGGAGAGAGAGAAGGCGGGCTCATTCACCGGACACACATCACCGGTCGCGTCTGTGGTATTCTCGCCAGATGGTCTACGCATCGTCTCGGGCTCTTCCGATCAAACTATACGTATGTGGAACGCCACGACGGGAGAAAGTTTGTCGAGTCCATTTACTGGACACACGGGTTCGGTCACGTCTGTGGCATTCTCGCAAGATGGCCAACGTATCGTCTCAGGCTCTCACGATCGATCAATTCGTGTGTGGAACGCCACGACGGGAGAGCATATCGCAGGCACATTCACTAGACACACGGACTGGGTCACGTCTGTGGAATTCTCGCCAGATGGTCAGCGCATCGTCTCATGCTCTTCCGATCGAACAATTCGTGTGTGGAACGCTACGACGGGAGAGAAAGTTGCGGGTCCATTTACTGGACATACGAATCCGGTCTGGTCTGTAGCATTCTCGCCAGATGGCCAGCGCATCGTCTCCGGCTCTTCCGATCAAACAATCCGTGTGTGGAACGCCACGACGGGAGAGACAGTTGCTGGCCCATTTACTGGACACTCGTCTTCGGTCGCGTCTGTAGCATTCTCACCGGATGGCCGACGCATCGTCTCGTGTTTTGTCAACGGAACAGTTCGTATGTGGAACGCTACGACGGGAGAGATAGAGGCAAGCCCATTTACTGTGGCTCCGGTCTGGTCTGCGGCATTCTCGCCAGATGGCCAGCGCGTCGTCTCAGGCTCGGAAGATCGGACAATCTGTGTTTGGAACGCCACGACGGGGGAGAGAGTGGCCGGCCCGTTTACCGGACACACTTCTCCGGTAGCGTCTGTGGCGTTCTCGCCAGATGGTCAGCGCGTCGTCTCGGGCTCAAACGATCGATCAATGCGTGTGTGGAACGCCACGACGGGGGAGAAAGTTGCTGGGCCGTTTATTGGGCATACGGATTCGGTCGGGTCTGTGGCGTTCTCGCCAGATGGTCAATCGCATCGTCTCAGGCTCTTCCGATCGAACAATTCGTATGTGGAACGCCACGACGGGACAGATAAAGGCAGGCCCATTTACTGGACATACGTCCCCAATCATAGGCTGTGGCATTCTCGCCAGATGGTCAGCGCATCGTCTCAGGCTCTTCCGATGGGACAATTCGTGTGTGGGACGCCTACGACCGGAGAGAACCGGGAAGGCCCATTTACTGGACACAAGGATTCTGTGGCATTCTTGCCAGATGGCCAGCGCACTGTCTCGTCAGGACAAGGACCTAATTCGCGCTATGGCAGGAAACACGGATAATTACCAGACAAGTCGACTTCGCTGACCATTCCGTTATCAACGACGAGGGGTGGATATGTGGTAGTAAAGGTGAACTTTTAATGTGGATCCCGCGAATACATAGGGCGTGTCCTTCACCGGCCAAGTAATATCTGGGTTGCCGGAGAATATGAAACCCGGCATGGATCTTTCTACTTTCGTGCATGGGCAGAGTTGGATTACTTGTATTGATACCTAGATAGAAACTGCTACAGCAATCTGTGGTTTTCTTTAGGCGGTCTGAAGTGTGATGTAACGTGCTAGATAAAGATCTCATTGAGTTCGCTGGCAAGGTGTTGATGCCTTGGGCATAATCTTGGGGAGGTTATTCTCCTATCCGATTGCCTTCAGGTTCGTTGTAATGTCAGTAGCGAGGGCACTGGCACAACGTCCACTGGCAACCCCGGCCCCACGGGTACACTCCCGTAGGTAGGCACAAGTCAGTTCCGGCACGTGACCCGGATTCACACACTCGGGCGTGTTCATGGCCACAGCGAACAAACCTCCGGCCTAAGAGTGAACCCATTTCTAGAAAAAAGACCCACCGCAAGTGTGAATAGATGTACTATAGATGACTATTTCCGAATATATCGTAGTGATGTTACCGTACCGTAGTGTCCAAGACAAAGGAAGGACCGAAAAAACCGCCATAACACCGACGTCACCCTATATAATCGCGCACTCCTACGCCGCACAACCTACGCCAACCGATTTTATTTTTTGCGCGCACGAAGGCACGCGATCGGACTTCGGCACGAGCACGGACACCGCTGAACCCCGATCACGAAGTCCGGCCCGCGTGCGTGCGCGCTTCGCATCCCGAGGCCGCCCATCGCTGCCGACCGCGTCCTCCTCAATCCCACCGTCACCGGGCTGCGCGCCTCCCTCCCACTCGTCCTCTTCCTCGTCCTCACTCTCACTCTCGCACGCACGCACACGTTTGCGACCCCGCGGACGATCCACCTTTACCTCCCCGTTCGCTTTTGGGCGTGCCCTTGGCGGCGCGCGACGGCGGCGCGAGGCTGGAGAAGCTGCACCTTCCTGCCTCTCTCCCACGTCCACGTCCGCGTCCACGTTCTCTTGTCCTTGTCCCCCTTTGCTCAGGTGTGCCGTCGCGGCAGCCTCCGCTTCGGCGGCTAGCTCGGCCATCGACTTGGGCATGCCTCGGGGGCTTGGGCTGGTCAGTTTGTCCGCGGGACGATGGTCCAAATCCGAGTCATTCGGTCCTGCGTCATCGCATTCGGCCTCGGCCTCGTCGAGGGGCATCGCAAGTGCCGGCTCGGGTGCAGGTGTCGGCGTATGGTCGTCAGGTTCTGGCGAGCGCGGAGGTGATGCAAATACGACATGCGTAGGTCGCGGGAGGTTATACGGCTGCACGACATCGCCTGCGCCCGTGAGGAAGCCTCCTCCGCCGCCCTCATCTTGGTCACCGCCCTCGTCGTCATCATTCCTACTCAGAGCAAGATCTGAGGCGGTTGCAGTCCCGTATTGTTCACGCATACGTTGGCGGATGCGCAGGCCGTGCACAAGCTTCGTCCATCGCTTGAGGACAGCCTGGTGGCGCTTTTCTTGCTCCTTCTGCGCCGCGGCGTGCTCGGTCTCCCAGTACGCCTATACCGCACAATCAGTGGGACGAAGAAGGAAAAAGAGCTGAATGGTCCTCACCTCACGAACCGTGTCTTCGTTTTCCGCGGCGAACGACCACGCCAGAAATCACGGGGAACGCCTTGCCCTTCCGAAACTCAAAGCTAGTCTAGCAGCACACACAAACATCGTGGGCAGTGTGGACTCGGATGTCGGCATTACTATGACTTTAATAGGGATAGCCTCACTCACCACAGCTTCCGCATAATCGAAGCCTAGCTGGCGTGCGAATTTTGGCAGCGCCCTTGTCTGTACATAGCAACAAAAGCGAGTGAAATGAGACGTAAGCGACAAGCATGCAGGGTGACATATGCGAGGCGCACGTGGAATATATGCGGCTCCGGCGGGAAGCATGGACGGCGTGTACAGATCAATGTTCCCGAAGTTGTTCTTCGGGATTCTACCCTGCATTCAGAGAAGACATGTCAGCCCGTCCCCGTAAGCGGAGATAATAAAACTCCGTTAGGAAAGGCCAGTGAATACGAAAACGCACGTCGATCACAGGGGGAGGGACATATCTCTCGGTCTGCATCTCCGCGTACAGACCCTGCATGACTTCGCTGCTCCCATTCGCACCCTCTGCACCCGCGCGGAATTCAAGCTCGCGCCGGCGAGTCAGAGTCGCCGCGCGCTGTTTGACATACTTGAGTGGTTGCTCGCCGGCGCGCACAACACGTCCAGAGCGCATCCAGTTCTCCGCGGCCTTGAGTTGCAGGACTTGGCTGCGAGAGTAGACGGTCTCGCCGCGGAACGTGCCGAGTTCGGGTGCGTCTTGGGAGATGATCTGGTCTCGCAGCAAGTGCCGTTCTAGAACATAGCTAATGTAGTGGGACCATGTGTGAGCCGGGATACGGAATAAGAAACATAAGCCACGCACAACGGATGGCCTTTGAAACCCCCGAGTGTTGTCGGCATTCCCTCTGTGAACTGGTTGACAACCAACTCGTCATCTTCGACGTCGTCTCGGTGCTTCAAACAACCCAGACCATATTAGATTCTGAGAAGCGTATCACGTCTGGGTCGCGCACCAGTTTATAGGGCCGCGTAACTGTCCGTAGCACTTGCTCCCACCACTCCCGACGACCTCTCCCGCCGGATTGCACTTTGGTGACCTTGGCGCTGTACTGTCTGGCATATCGGGGCGTGACGTCGCGCATGTACCCGTCTTCTTCTACCGCTAATACGTACGTCATGCGGTTGTCTACTTTTGCTGGGCGCGACTGGGTTCCAATGGGAGTAGGATCGAAAACCTTGCGCTTATTGACGATGGCGCGAATGGGGTCGACAGGGAGCCAGCGACCATCAGGGCGGGAGAAAACTTCGGTCCAGAAGACCGGTGGTGTTGTGAGGGGGTCCGAGGGTTCTAAGTGTACTACGCATCATCGTCCGCGAGCGAGAACTAGGATAATAAGTGCTCACCACTTTGACGCGGGGAACGTAGTTTTCGCCCAACGTTCTTCGTCTTTCGCAGCTTTATTGGGTGCGCCTTTCCTCCCTTTCCCTTTCCATTCGCATTGACAGGCGATGCCCCGTCTTCAGAGTCCCCGTCCACTTGCATGCGATCCCCGGACGAGTAATCGTCCCGCTGTGAGACGTCAACCCCCTGCGCACATTCGCTGCTGTCCCTTCCCACGTCACCCCGTTCGACGCCTTTCCCCTTAGAGTTGGTCCCCTTGTGTTTTGCAGGGGTCTTGGGCTGGCCGACATTTGCCTTCCATGGCACGCTCTGTAAACTTACCACAAGACGCGTGGGTATCCCGAGAGCGCGACATAGCGCAGTAAAGAGCTGAGAGCTGACGTCTCGTGAGCCCGAGCGCATGAGCGCGTGTTTCATGAGGCTCTTCTCGCTGCGCACAACCTCTACCTCGCCGCCTTCAAACAGGTCTTCTAGCGGGTCGACATCTGGCGGGAGGGCCTTTCCTTTCCCTTTCTTATCCGAGCTGTTGATAAGGCCTTTAGAGCGAAGGGCCTGCTGGACGTCCTCGAACGTGGGGCTGCGGAGGTGCCCCGTGGACTTTACTGTGAAGAATGTGTCCGCCCACCATGATGCAAGACGCGACATGGCCTGCTCAAAGAGGTAACCACGCTTGACGTCGTCTGGGATGCGGGATTTGTGGATCATTGCGAAGGAGTTGTGGAGTGCGAGAGGCGTGAGAGACAAGAGGCGTGCCTGGGTTCTAAAGTCAGGACAGAAGAAAGGAGAAGAGAGAGCCGGACGCACTTGCAGAAGCTCGTCGTTTATCCATCTGTTCCGCTCCCGGGCGTTGGCAATCAACGCTACGGTATGCACCTTGTGACAGTCGATGCGGAGGAGGCGTTCAGCGTGAGAGATGCCGCCCGGCGGCTTCTTCCTATAATCATCTCAACACGCTCGCTCAACGAGATAGAGAAAGACCACGAACTGTGTACCATCCTTTTTTTGAGCGGGATACGCGTCGAGGGTTATTTCGATGTTAGGTCTAGTGGACGGTCCCGCTTGATCATTTGGCACTGAGCGTTCAGCTTGCGGCACTGCGACCTCCTCCCAGTCTAGCTCATCTTCACTATCAGAGGAAAAATTATGGACCAATTCTTCTGCATCCTGCGTCGACATGGTGGTACCCACCCAACCGTGGACTGGGTGCTATGCCTCGCCTTGATTACAATCTGACTCGACTCGGCGCGTCATAGCGTGACTCGGACTCGCGATGTGACCACGTGGTCGTTTTCCCACTGTGGCCCTCGGCTCTCCCGGACACTCGGACTCGGACTCGGACTCAACTACGACACCAGGAACCCTTGACCTCGAAATCAGTAGTTCGCCAAGCTCGAGGAGTTTTTCCAGTAATCGCGGAGTACTTATATTGCGTAAAGGACAGACCCACCCCTGGAGCCCTGTAGAGCACCTCCGACCCAGGCTAGATCGTGCTTCTGGACTGTGATTCTCGGCGTCTTCACAAGAGCCGATAGGCATTGCAGAGTTGCATTCTCTAAAGCCGCTGCATAGAGCACGGCCGATCCCCTCTGACGAGGGAAGAAGGGCACTTATGAGGTTAGCTTAGGCCAGAAGAGAACTGCCTCGCTTATCGGAGCCGACATCCGGAGGCTTAGCTTCATCGCTCATTGCGTCATCATTCGCTCCAGTACCCGACATCGTCCCTCCATTTACAGGCTGTTCGCTCGCTGCGTCTTGGCAACCCTTTGTGTGGCGGTTTTCTCACATTCCGATGCGCCACCGGTTTCTTAGCGGAGCTGGTGATGTGTCCTTTAACGCAAGGTCAGAATGCTTGGCCCTTCTGCGCTCTAAGTTGGGACGCCGTTCTCCGTCACTAGTTCTGCCTCTGTCCTCACAGTCTTATCGTTTCTTAGTCATGTTCCTAGTGGGTGAGCTGAAACTCTTTCCACGGACATGTTATCAAGTATCGCAAATTTCATCAAGTCATCATTTGGTCTTGGTTGCTTTTTACCTCGGGGGCCCGGTTTAAAGTTCTGAGGCAAGACCAGTTTGTTCTGGAGATCTACTTCCCTGTGATTCTGGATTTGAAGGCGTAATAGTATGCATTTATGAGTGACCCACTAATCATGGTCCTAGGTTCTCGGCTGCTCCAGGCCACTGGTCATTCCGGAAAGTCTATCTAGCCCACCATTTCTCACGCAAGATGCTTGGCTTGTTTCAGGCTTCGTGGACTTCACAATCCGAGTTTGGTAGAGCGATTTACGCAATCCTTACGATTCCTGCGGGAGGGAGCACATTTATTTTTGGCCGGTCAATCTATTGTCGTAAGTAGTATCATACTCCCCCTCACCTCCGAGGCAGGCATTTCTCTCATTTTCGCGGAAGCATGACTTCAACCTGCACCCGATGAGCATGAAAATCTTCGGTATTGGCGCCGGTTTCGTCCTCGGGTTTCGAACACACGATTTCGGAGTGGCTCCTTGTTCCTCCGATATTAATGTGTCCTTTCACAAACACCACAGGCAGCTATCTGCCTGATAATGTGCCAAGCAAGTGCGGTGCTCGTCTACGTCATCCCGTATTCACACGAGGGGTACGTCCACTGGGTTGCACCTCTCATCTCATCACTGCTACAGTATTCGGAACGGAGAGTATCGTCTCCAAATCATAGTAAAAATATCGGCCAATAGCAGCGTTTGCGATCCCGAGTGACAACGCCGCGCGCTCGACATTGCAACCGTGTTTCTTCTGTTTTCCAACCAGATGTATCAAACCTCGGGCACTGTGGGTCCAGCTGCGGTTTCTTCATTCCCGACTCCCGAGGGTCCCCGCTGTCATAGGCAACGGGAAATATTGTTCTCCGGCGACTAGTTTCATGTCCTATTGTGTGGGTGCTTAGTTGCCGGAAAGCCCACACTCGCTCCGTAATGGCATTGAGATGATGTCACGACCTCACCAACCGACATGACGACTGGACTTGTGTAGTTGACAGTATTGCACGCTCTACTAGTATCTACTTGTAATCCTGTTGGGTAAATGAAATACGGAAGCCCGGTTAAAGTATCATGCACTCTTCTCACGTTCCTCTACGATACTTCCAACTTGTATGTACGCATCTCATATCTGTAGTTCCCTACGACCAGTCTTAATCTACGACTTATATCCTAAAAATCAAACCGTTAAATCCACTCGACAATGCGTAGTTACCACGCCCATTTGACTCTTTTGATGAAGCACGTTTCACTTGTAAAGTGCGGCTTGATTCGAGGACATGACGCCAGCGGCCCGGACACCTCCGTCCCCGGTCCGCTCCGCAATATCTTCCTTCGCGTTCGGAATCTTTCTTCGCGTTCGGAGTGCAATCGGCTACTCATCTAGTACTCATCGACTCATCGGCTCAACATGCAAGGCCGGGACACTTTCACAATCCCGGAGGCCACCAAACGCTGCTCAATGGCAAGATCCACCGACATGAAGGTTTCGAGTATTTATATGCCATGGTGGCCTCGCTCAGTCCGACAAAACACACACTCCGGCTGCTGTTTTACCCTCCCTAAATGGACTTCTCGCGTTCTCAAGCTCATAGTAACCAACCGCGGGAGCCTGAGAAACAGGATGGCCCGGTGTCGTTACCCTCCACGGCGTCATCCTCGACGGTCTCGCCGACTGCCACTCTTCACGCCGCTACACCTCAAGCCGATAGCTACGAGGTCTTTCTAGAGCCCGCGGACAACCCACAGAAACTGCCCTTGGCGCGCAGATGGCTCGCTGTGATCTGCATCGCGACCGCAGCCATATGCGTCACTTGTGCCTCGTCCATGGTGCGTGTCTAATGGCATAGCTACGTCAAGTAACGAAAGCATCATGCTGATGCGAGGGCATTTCTACAGGCAGCGGCTGCTGAGGGAGGCGTCCGCAGGCAATTTCATGTTAGCAAAGAAACCTCCATTCTCGGCGTCAGTCTTTTCGTATTGGGCCTGGGCATTGGGCCCATCGTCGCGGGCCCAATGTCAGAAATCTACGGGCGCAGTGCTGTCTATCGCGTATCGTTTAGCTTTTTCTTCGCGTTTATGTTCCCCGTGGCGTTCGCGCCAAACATTGGTAAGTGTCTGGTGCATTCGAGCTGGGGGTCCTGGAGCGATAACATTCGTCTACTTTGACAGCGGTCTATTTGATCTTTCGATTCCTCGATGGGTTCTCTGGAGCGGCATTTCTCAGCATAGCTGGTGGAAGCGTCAGCGATATGTTCTCAAATTCTGAAGTGGCTACGTACGTCGCGGTGCTACCGTGGTCTGCTTGCGTGTTCTGATTATATGGGGACAGTCCGATGGCTGTTTACACAGTTTGCCCGTTCTTGGGACCTGAGATTGGGCCGGTATTCAGCGGGTGAGTACGACGTCATGTCCGAGGTTATGAATGACTAAGCAGCGCGAACAGATTCATCAATCAGCATTTGGACTGGAGATGGACGTACCGCCTGCTCATAATATGGTCCTTTGTTCAGGCAGTAGCGCTAATCTTAGTGAGTACAGTCCTTCTTTTGGCGTTCGTATGCACGCTAAGTTCTCGTGTCAAAGGTTGTCCCGGAGACTTGTATCCCGGTGATCCTCAAGTGGAAGGCACAACGGTAGGTCTTGTGGTGAAGTAGCTTGTACAATCTACTGAGATCGCTGGTGTAGACTCCGGAAGACGACTGGTGACCCAAAGTGGTACGCACCAATGGAAGCAGAACCGCAAATCAATCTCGCGCGAAAATTGCTTAACAACTGTTGGAAGCCCTTCTGTGGGTCATCGAACCGCCATTTCACCCTATCGAAGTCCACTCACCCTGTTTCTTGACTTTGACAGACTTCGTGATGCGTGACCACATGCTGTTGCTATTGAATACATGGTGGGTGCACAGTTCCCCCACTCGTTCATTCCCAGCAGGATGGCGCAGCTGACATTTTTTTTGTTGTTGACAGGAATGCACTTATTCTCGGAATCCTCTACTTGACCTTCCAAGCCTTTCCGATCATATTCGAGGGAAAGCACGGGTTCAACATGCAGAGTACAGGCATGACGTTCCTCGGAATGGCGTCAGGAATGATCATTGGCTTGTGCACTCAACCTTACTGGAACCGGTACGGTATTCCTCTCGTGCAATCCATCCAAATAATAACTGACTGCATCCCTAAAGGAGGTACCGCAGGTACAAAGACGCCCACGGCCAGGAAGAGCCGCCGCCGGAATTCCGACTCCGGATGGGGCAGGTGGGTGGCGTGCTGGTGCCCATCTCGCTCTTCTGGCTGGCGTTCACGACGTATCGCGGTGTACACTGGATCGTGCCCGTGATCGCATCGGTCCCGTTCGGCACGGGCACCTACTTCATCTTCACCTCCTCCTTCACGTACATCGTCGTCGCGCACCGGTCGATCGCGGCGTTTGCGCTCACGTGCAACACAACGATGCGCACGACGTTCGCAGCGGCATTCCCGCTGTTCGCGGGGCAGATGTACAACAAGCTTGGCACGGTCGGTGCGACGGTGTTGCTCGCAGCTCTGACGACCGTGATGGCGCCACTCCCGTAAGTCAGCTTAATTGTACCCAAATTTATTTTTTTTCGTGCCTGCCTCGCCAAGCTTGGAGTCATGTGGCTGATCATAATTCTTTTCCTTTTTGCTCAGGTTCGTGTTGGACTACATGGGTAATAGGACTCGACGACAGGTAGTAACCGAAAAGGCTTGAGGTGTCTGAAGAAAAAAAAAAACTAAAATTCAGGGCGGTTTATACGACACAAATACTGTAATGGACAGGAATTAATGTCGGGCCTTAGTAGTAGATGGTAGCAAGTTGCGTAAAAAATCATTGTAGAACGAATTTCATATTAGAGTCATATTTAGAGTGGTACCGGTGATATAACATAGTTCCAAAGAATTAAAAAAAAAAAAAAAAGAACCACTTGTACACAAATCCGGCGTTGCTACAGTAGCCCCGTGTGGTCAGATTGGATTCCTCTTTGACAAGGAACTAAGACGTGCGATACATACATACAGTAGTCAAAATGACTGTGACGACCCTGCTGAATGATAGATAGGCGGGGATCATGTTCATGACTGATTACGGTTCCTTGGCATTCAGCCTCTGGTGGTGCATGAGCTCCTCCAAGTCGGCGCTTTCGTGCCAATGGTACCTGGGCACCCTGTTATCGTGTGATTTATGGCCTCACTTCACATTCACCGGTCCTGGATAAGGACACAGCCCCCCCCCCACCCACCCACACGCGCGAGGCAAGGCGCACGCGAATAATGAGCCCCTGATTGGCTGCGCGTGGTTGAACCCCTGGGGCCTGTTCAAATTCACAGTTCTAGACCCCCAAATACAGGACGTCCCAGCATGAGGCAACCAGCCCGAACTTCAAACCTGTTGTTCTTGTACTTTTTCTTGTTCTCGTTGCCGTTTCGTTGTTTTTCGGTTCATGGTGACCGCAACCCACACCTTTTAAAAAAAAAAAGACCTGTGTCATATGTGGCAAAGACGTTGAACCGGGACGGAAGAGGAAGAAAGCGCGTATCGATGGCCCACCATGTCCACGTTCGAAATCCTTCGTGCGTGCCACCAACCACCGCCGCTCTCCGCCGTCCCGTCGTGAGTCAGTCAGTTCAGTCAGACTCCGGACGGCCCAGCCCGGTCCCTGTCGCCCTTGCCGAGTTTGCTCCACGCTTATTACGTGGGCTCATGTTGTGGGGCTGGAACCTCATTCGTTTTCCGTTTTTGTCTGTGCCCATGTATTGCTTCCTTCCACAAAGAATCCGGTGATATGAAAAAAATGTTTCCCTCTCGAGTAGATAGATTCAGGGGGTGATTGTGCGACCCTGTGAGTGTCAGTGCAACTTTCACTTTCATTGTACGCCTTCGTGATGGCTGGGTTGTTTATATATATATGCTCTTGGAGTTAACAAGCACAGGGGCTAGTTGGGTTGAGTCAACATGAAAGAACACGTCACACGTCATGTAATCTGCTGCTTGACCTGACTATACTAAAACAGGTACTACTTTGCAGTGTTATCAGAACGGAACACCCTGAAGGTCCGGGGGGGGGGACATGATGATCCGTGACGACTAGGCAAAAAGTTCTCTAACTAGACAAGGACGCCCCTAGGTATGAATAATTAATGATACTTAAACGAGGGTCCTTGTCTGTCGTGCCAACTGAGAGACACGAGTACGTTAGTAGCGCGCACGTCTGTCTGTTCTTGATCGATCATTAGTAGGTGCAGCCGGTGACCGTCGTCGTGACAAACTCGACCGCGCAGCAGCTGCGGAAATGAGGCGGAAGCGAGGGCACGCGAGTACCGAAGCAAGGGGGATTAACTTAAGAAAAAGAAAAGCCAAGTCGGCACCGAAACTATGCGTTTGGCAGGGGGAAGCGCGAATATAATATACGCTCTCTTCTAAGCGGTGGAAGAAGGGAGGGCATGCGACGGGGTGAAAGTTTGAAGCGATCGTAAGTCACTTCGCAACGTTGCGGGACAGGACAGTAGCGTTTTCGTTTCGCAGGAAGAGGCGGGCGCGGCTTGTTCAGGTTGGAAGTGCCTTGTTCGGGTTGAAGGGTAAAATCGTTCGGACTGGGCCTAACATAACTTACCTTGTGTGACTTGCCAGTGCACCTTCCAGTTCCGTGACCCCATTTGGGAGCGCCGTGCCACGCCACACGCCCCCTTTCCCTAATCTTTCGCCGCCGTGGCCCCATGATTGTGTCTCGTTTCTAATTCAGAAATGACGATAAGAAGACCAACTAATCATACAGTGATCCCTTTCACTGCGGGTGCTTTCTTCTGTCCCCTGCCGCCAACGGTTCACATTGTTTTATGATAGTGAAGTAAGCGCTACAATCCACGGGCGCGGAAAAAGGGAGAAATTGAGGAACGGCATCACCCACGTGCAGAGCTATCCCCGTGCATATTGTACTCCTAAGAATGAGAGATTGTGTCCCATGACTACAATTACTATCTTAAGTTGTATCCATTCACGCTGCCGAGCAACGGTGGGCGGAGTGCACAAAAAGTACAGTCAGTGTCTGCCCTGTATTGTATGATCGAATGCGCCATCATGATGTGGCACAGACGGTACCTCAAGCGCACGCCTGATTGAATGGAAATGTTCTCTTATGCTATTTCCGGGCGCTGTCAAAGAGGCTGCTGGAGAAGCATGCGGCGTTTGAGAGCGCATGGTGGCAAAGAACATGTTGGTCTAAGCGAGTGGAAGGGCGCTAATTGGGCACAAGCCAATTGGAAATGGCTCCATTTTTTTCCCCCCCTCCCGCCTATCAGACAGTGGCACAATATCGGTTTGGCGCCGGGCACATTCTTATATGACTAGAGATGACACCACAGAAGTTGAGGTGCAGAATGGCATAGGCGACGGGTATATCCCCTTAGTGATACATAGTAAATGGAGAGATCCATTTTCTGGTTAGAACGCTTCTGCGAAGCTTCATTTACCAAGGAGTTGATTCGGGCGCCTGAAAACGTTCATCGATGAAACCTTAGGGTATATAGTGCGCCGCTTGGAAAAGATAGGTGTGTTCCAGTTCTACAAAGGGTTGGGGATACAACACTCCTCAACATTACTGAACAGGCGTGGATGGTTGGGTTTTCCGATAGAGTTTGGCAGCCTTCGGTAACGCGAAGAGAAGTATTGGATTCCGTAAGGGTAGGACCGTAGGAGTTAGATTAGTAATCCCACATTTGTGGGCAACAAATCGCACGATGTCCCCGAATAGAAGCCCTCTACAGTACCGGGTTTGATGGAAGTGGACGCCACGGAGTTTGGGAAGATAATGTGGCAACTGCCGTTGCCACTACCGTGTGAGGACACTGACGTTGTCGTCGAGAGACTGGGACTGGGACTAGGGGCACGTCAAGGAAAGCTTTCTACGTTTCATGGAAAGGGAGATAGGAGGTAATAGAGTATACAAGGGGAAACAACTATGCGATCGTGACAGGTCCGAGGAGGTGGCTTTGTGATGGGGGGTTCCAGGGACGAAAGAGGTGAGCGGGGCCCAAGGAGAGAAGGACGTGGAAGGAGATATGATGCAAGCGCTTGTGGCGCTCCACGCCACGCAAATGATGGTGGGACCAGGTGCGTGCTCACCGGCTCACATGGGCACCCAATGGCACTCAATTCTAACTCGATTCGTGTGAACAGCTCACGTGGCACATACCATAAAAGGCATGACTGTAACCTAATCGGGGCTAGCCGGTGCTCCCCGAGGATCTCTTTTGGCTTTAGAATCCAGTTCGCTACCACCCCCCCTGCTCAGGTGACAACGATTGAACAACAAAGTAACACTGTGACATGCGAGTAATTATGCCTCACATCGTTGGTTGAGATTACAAGGGGTGGCTGCACTGCCTGTTTAGAAGTACATAATGGCGAGGTAAAGTTGGGACGATAGCAGAGAACAAGATATATAGGCGATCAGGTGGCAACCGGAGGCGTAGCGAGACAGGAACGGGGGACCCCGGGGGACGGTTAGGGCAGGTGTTTGGGCTGATTCCGTAAATGGGAAGGATCCGACTCAACGCCGCGACGAGTGACTAATTAGGATATCGCAGCCACCCAGGTTCACAGCCCCTCTCCGTGATTCGACGTATTTTCTATCTGGGCACGATCGATGGGATGTGATATGAATTGAAGAGGCGAACATTTAACACAGCAGATACGAGAAATGATTGTGTGAGAGCGAGAGTTGCCCCAGCGTTTGGCAAAGAGGGAAAGCGAATGAAATCAGGTGGCCCTGATCAGTTTACATGTTATGACACAACCACTCCCAAACACGGCTCAGTCCAACTGGCAATTCGCGGCCGGCCTTCTCTCCCTCTCTTCTTCTCTCCGACCGACGTCTTTGTATCCCCCTCCCCCTCCTCTCAATGTCCCGCAGATCCGCCCCAATGCTCCCACCACCTCCACCCGCCGACAGAGACGTTATCATGGGTCCACCACCTGTACCTCCTCAACCACTTACCCCTTCCTCCCTGCAGAACTCCAAGGATCAGAGGGAGTTCAGCGAAAAATACTACAAACTCAAAAGGAAATACTGGGAATTAGAGGAGGCATGTTCTCCATTCTTTTTTTTTTTTAATTGCTCGTCATTTTCTCAACTTTTTTCTTCAATAGAAATACAAAGACCTCGAAGATGAGCTCAGGCGTTCAGGCGAGCGAAACACTAATTGGAACACCGAAAGAGGGTGTGCAGTTCTCGTCCCGTCACTTCTTATCAATCACCTCAATCCTCTTTTTAGCATGCTCCTTGACAGGATACTCGAACTGGAAGCAACTGTGGCACGTCAACCTTCCAGTCCCACCCCACACAGTCCAAACGCTCAGCTCCCCACTCAACCACCTACGGCATTTCCTCGTGCCCTCCAATCCGCTCATGCGCAGACTGCCTTCCAAGTTAACCTCAACGAAGCCTTCGATGAAATCAGGACCGAAGATCCCTCTGTGGATCCCCTATACACTTCTCGTCACATTGGGCCTCAGGCGCGAAAACGCCAACTCGAAGAGATAAAAGAACGAGAGGAAGAGGAGGCCCGCGATGCCCGTAAGACACCGAGGAGAGGCAAAGCCGCCACCGCCGCTTCCAACCCCAGCAAAGCCAAGGACACCGGCGTTCCCCCCTCTTTCCCCCCTCCAACGAACAACTCCGGCGGCTCCACTGCAACTGCTCCCGGCACTTCTCCCCAGACACTTGTCGCTCCGTCGGGCAAACGCATCAGAATTAAACCTCCTACAGCAGCTCCACCTGAGCCAGCTCCTCCCCTGCCGCGCCCCGCAGGTCAGCCTATGCATCGAATTCCACAGTTCATCAATAACGCCGGCGTTCCTCCAACAGCGCATCGACTCTCTCCTGGATCCCCCATGTCTCCATTAGGTTCTGATGCCGAGCCTTATGCGGTAGCCGACGGGGAATCTTCCACACCCTTACGCAATGGCAACGGTACTCTAGACACCCCAAACCATACGGGTCCAGGCTCTCCCACTGCCCTTGGTCCCTCAGCCGCTTCTATTCCGCCGACGACAGTTCAACGTCACACGAAGCCCAAACGTCTCAAGGCGCATACGGTCACCTCGAAGAGCTATTCTATCCCAATGGTTCCTCGGGACAAGGGCGGTCGACCTATCCTACCACTCAATGTTGGCATCATGACCGTCAATTGCCTAGGGGAGGTATGTATGCGGGAGCATTTTCACACGGAGCGCTACATTTTCCCCGTGGGCTATTCAGTTAATAGGTGATAAACTTTGACATGGCCTCATGGCGATTAGGCTCACGCCCCTTCTTAGGCGCTACCTCTCGGCGCGCGACCCTAATGCGGAGACTGTCTATAATTGCACCATCCTTGATGGCGGTGATGGTCCCAAATTCCAAATCATTGCAAATGACATGGCAGATAAACCCATCATAGCCGGCACAGCCACTGGTGCCTGGTCGGTCGTCGTGCGTGCTGCGAACCACGTTCGAAACAGGCAGCACAGCAATTCTGTCTCTGGGCCAGACTTCTTCGGCTTGGGGCAAAATACTATCAAGCATCTGATTCAGGAACTCCCAGGTGCGGATAGATTAAAAGACTACGTCTGGCAAAACTTCGTCGAGGGCGGGTAAGCGCAGATTTTTCTCATGCACACGTGTCGCAGATTGATTGACTATGCAGTTCGGCAAGGCCTCTTGGTGGTCGCCACGCCACGGTTGTCCCAGCTCTTCCGGATGAGTATGACAGCCCAAATAGCAGTGGGAACGGCCATGAACGGCGTGGTTCACGCGACTCAACTTCGATGGATCTCACTGCCGACGGAGAACCCCCGATCTCTGATGTACGAGGGGTTCCACAGTCGGAACGGCCCTACTCTCATGCGCGGCGTGATTCGCGCAACAGCAATGGGGGAGCCCCATTGGACGATCTTCCCCCGATATCTCCCCGTAGCCATGGATATGCGCCACAGGATGCCGCGTACTCACCTCGCTCTGCACCGCCCCGTGATGTACCACCTCCAAACCCGTACGCACACCCACCATCCACACAGTCGCATTCGCCCCCGCCACACCAATCCCCAGTTGCTCCTCCCCCTGTGCCAGCAAAGTTTGCAAGCATCATGAATGCATATCCTGAACCACCGTATGCATCGCGCACGTCACCTCGCTCTGGGTCCGGTTCAGAGCACGCAATGGGCAACGGTAGGGCACGTGGTAGTAGCAGTGGCAGCGCAGGGCTCAGGCGAGCGATGATTCCGCTCAAAACTATCCGTTCCTGTTCTCTTCTCTCGCGCCTCACAGCACTTTGTGCAGCAGACTTTCTATTCATTTTTATAGGCTCTTGTGTTATATTTGCTCCTTGGTTTTTCCGTTCTTGTCTTTCATGTCCCTCGTTTTTTGTCTTATTTATTCCGCTGCGCTCCGCTCTGAACCATTCTCTTTTCCTTTGTCCGCTTCCAGTCTGTTGTCTCTCGTCCTTGGTCTCTCTCCCTCTCCCTCTCTTATTTTTTGTGTTTGTATACATCTGAGCCTCTCTCTCTGGCGCTCACCGAATGCACTCCCTCGTATCGCACTTCCGTACTCCGTTGACCTCTGCCCGCAATCCGTACGTCCGAGCGCGAGATAACATGCTCTGGGCGTACGGGTGCACGGCCCGCTTACTACCGGGTCGTTGCCTCATCAACTCGAGGGTTGTCAAACGGGGCAAATAGCATTCACCTCCACAACGAGTGGTTTCTTGTGTGGAATGCTCCTGTGGGGACTCCGCCCGCTGCTAGGCCAGTGCCGGGATCAATGGGGTAGTATATGGGGCTGACATGTCATATTGTATCTTCTTCCTGATCTCACTTTGTGAAAGAGATCGGTCGTCCATCCAGAGACTCTTCTCTTACTCGTCTTTCATTCATAAGAGAACGATCGACTAATAAGATGATATTGAGGCACTTGTTTGATCGGATACGATACTGTAATGTTTACGAATTAGGTGCGACCCCTTGCCGTATGAAGCCGTCTCCAATATGATGCACCGTGGCGTCCCGAGACAGGTCCGTTCCCGTCCATTGGCGTTTAGGGGGGGGGGGGGGGAACGGTTCTCTCGGCCGAATGAAAAGAGGTCGATTCTGTAGCGTCGTCAGTAAAAAGTGGAATCATCAAGCGGGCCTTTTCACTGCTCAGTACACACGGCGAGCCAAGTGCGCAAGGCTGAATAATAGAAAGAAGCTGCATTTTGTAGAAAATGGAAAGCCGCGGTGATGAAGGGTCTGATCTTGTTGAACGATTTGCTGTGAGTAACATTACTGTATCCTGCTGACTCAGACATCCTTGAAAGGGAAAAGGAAAGATCTTCATTTGCCAGTAACTTAGGCTGTAAGTACTGTATGCCTTGGCTGTATGCGCCTGTCACACGTGTCAACTCGGAACGACGACTTTGCTTGGACTCCATATCATGCCACCATCATAGGACAATTTTACAGCCACGCATTGCGGAGCCCACAGTAAGGGCATCACTACACACTATGTCAACTAGTCAACAATCGTAAAAGTGATTGGTCGGACGGCACTGACTGTACATGTACACGTCACTGTGTACATTTGACAATCCTTACGTTACAGTACTACGCCCTTGCACTTCTCCGGTACCTTTTCTCATTCGTGTCACAAACTGTCCCTAGACATTCTGACTCCTAGCAGCGAATGGCATGAATACATTGATGGTACTGAAACTTGGTAGACTGAACGACAAGAGGCCCTAGAGCGTGCCTGGTTTGGTTGGGACGAACAAGCTCCTACTTTAATTCGGAAGACTGGTCAGGTCAGTGACGAGGCATTTGCCCCCCTGGTGCTCGCACTCGCTCACGAGACTTTCAGCTTTGCGCGTGAGCATGGACGCAACTCTGTAGTATTAAAAAGGCTCCCCTAACGAGCAGGGGTACTTACGAGCTTTCAGATCAATTCCTCTTTTCTTCGAACCCCCCAAAAACCGCTGTGCGTGGTTGCTAAATGTCATTCAGCTGCCAAAATGAGGATCCTATTCTGTGATGGTTGCACTGCCTACTGCGTACTTTTCGGCGGCCCTCCGCTTCGGACCTACGGAGATTTTGTCACGTTCATCGCGCAAATTATGCTTGATGAGGACCGTATCGCTCGTCTCGCAAGGGGGTGCATTTCGATAGGGACTGTACGTGGAGCAACGTCATGCTTGACCCGACAAATATGCATTCTGATTCTTTCTACCCTGTCGCCTTGGGGCGAAAGTAAAGATTTTCGTCACAAGGTTAAGGGATATTCGCGGACCTGGCGCCCGACTAGCTCATCGACTTGGGTCTTTCTCATCGGTATGATCCCGCCGATGGGCCACCTATCGACGAGCCGCTACATGATGGCGACAGGTCCGCACAAGAACACCAAGACGACAAGACACCATGTCTTCAACTTACGTGTACTACTTCGTGAATACGGTCCGCCGATATTATATACTCTGATCCGCGTGCTCAGCGCTCAGCCTTTCAAATAAGAAACCTTCCTGACCTAATTCCCAGAAATGCAAAGGGTTCGAGGTCTTAGAGTCCCTTATTACCGACATGGTCCCAGAGGATCCTGCAAAGCGCCTTAACATGGAAGAAGTCGTTTCCCGTTTTTCTGAGATCAATAACAAGCTTAGTACATGGAACTTACGCTTCCGGATCCGCCGTAAGCATGAGATTTGGCTGGTCCCGGGACCGTTATCCATTAGCACGGAACAGTAGGCTACGTCCTTTACGCAAAGCGGCTATTCCCGAGACCAAGTAGACGAATAATGTTCCTCAATGGTTACAGTGACTGCTTGTCCATGCCGCACACTGTTGGTTATTCTTTTATGTGTTGGTTATATACTCGCAGTCATTCCTGCTATCTATACTACCAACGCGGACAGATATCTTGGCGTGGAATCTATTCTCAAAGGAGAACTTATCCGAGGAGATATCAGAAGGATCGTTTTTGGAATCGATTATGTGCATTTGGGGTACATAACCCTCTGAAGCACTTCACTAGATACACATACAATGCCCCTGCTATTAATCCCACTTCTAAAAGCCACTGCCGTTTTCATCCTGATACCTCTCCGCTCTCAGAGTGGGATTGGCGTAGCAACACGTTAAGTGCTGAAAAGTCTAGGACACATAGTGCGCTATGACGTGAGACGTTCAGCGAGCACAAGGTCATGCAGCAGAAGAGGTCCGAGTTTTGTTGTGCAGGATTGCGGCCTATCCCGTGAATGCCTACGTCGCGTGGGCGTTTCTTCATATATTGAAAGCGCCTGTTGCGCTACACGGAACGTTGAGATGAATTGATTTTGCGATTGTGAGGTGGGCTTCGCGCAGGTCGAGGGAATTGATATGAAAATTATTTCCTTGGCATCTCGAATCGGCTTGGGAGTGGGACTCACCCATTGCTGTCGTTAGGCAGCTCCGAGAATGTCGGGCTGATTTCCCTGTGATGGGCCGCTTGGTGGACTGCCTGCTGGGGGTACAACGATGTTCTGCAGCTTTACAAAGTTTGGCGTCCCTAGACCGGTGACCTATGCAGCACAGAATCAGCCAACATCAAAAATGAAGAGATATAAATGTGGTGGGACGAACAGGATCCCATCCAACGACGGCAGGGAATCCATCAGTGCCGCAGCCCGGGTTAGAGCCAGACGTGATGTCGTTAAGGCCAGCGAGCCCAGAGCCGTACAGCCGGGGATTGAGGAAACCAAGTGGGGGCCTGCCTTTTGAGATGCGGTAGTCATTAAGTAGCGATATTATTCCCGCAACTACCTAAACATTGGCGGTCAGCTGAGTGCTTGGGGATGAACGACGCAGAGCGGAAGGGAAGACGGAGTAGGGAAAGACGCACAGGCGTCGAGCAGCTCGTGCCATCCATAAAAAGGGCAGCGTTGCCGTACATAATTACGAGTCTGAGAGCTTGCGCTGAGATGTCGGGGATCCCACGACCATCAGGGCTGCACAAAGTAATAAAGTAAGAAACGGTCGGGTCAGGTGACGGCAGCGAGCGCACTTGTAGAGGCCGGCATGCTGGCTGCCGATCTTGTTGAGGTATTCAGGCACGGCCTCGTTCTGGTACGGAGGGCGCGGAAAGTGGTCCGAGAAGCCCCCTCCGGAGATGAAGGCCGCGACCTCGTCGGGGTTGCCCGTAGTGCCGCCGACGCTGGTGATGTAGGGACCTGCGAAATCACGGCGATCTAGTGAGTAACTTGTACTTGCGCTCGTGTAGTACTTCCCGAGGAATGGTGAAACACCACACGTACAGGTTGCGGGAAATTCGGGGGTGAATCGGACATTTCCCGAGGTGTCTTTGCAGTCCCCAGCACCGACGCCCCCATCGCCTGTCGAGAAGAGGACGCTGACGCCCCGCGCACCGAGCTGTAGGAACAGGTCGCATATGGCCACCGCATATTGCTGTGGAAATTTATTTTCGTTAGTACCGTATGATATGCTGATGGTCTGCGGAATCTCCGGCTGAGCGAGCAAATGATGGAACCACTCGAGGTACGCGTCTCCAGCTAGTGGTTGGTTGTCAGTACCCCACGTCCCCCCGCCACCGATGCTGTAGAAGATGAGCGGGGTCGGGTACACCATGGCCGAGGCGTACTGGACGTCGGTGTTCGCCTCCTCGCCAGGCTCGCCGTTCGGGTCGTACTCGCCCCCGTTCACTCTTTCGACGGTGTAGGTCGCGGCTCTTGCATCGCTCCGAAAAATATTCATGAACATAGTCAGATCCATCTGGCTCGGGTAATGTTTCTGGAGGCCCACGACCCCGATCTTGTTCTGGCCCGCCGCGGCGGGAACATATCCATACGTCTTGTAAAGCGAGCGCAGGGTCCGCACATAGACCTCACCAGCACGGCTCGATAGGACCCTAGCGGGCTCCCCCGTTGACGCCTCCGCCTCCGCCCGGGTCGCCGCTGCTCCGAATGAGCGCCTGTGGGGTGTCTGCCGCAGCTCCCGTGGGGAGGTAAAGTACGTCGTCGGCACGACCGCTTGGATATGTTTGTGCAGCACCGCGGGGAGCGCGTAGCCGACCGTGCGGATTATCGTGTCGTTCGTCTTGGTGTGCTGGTAGAGCTGGTACGACGCGCCGAGCAGCTGGTTAGCCTGCGATACGAGCACGTCGGTGACTGTCAGCCAGGCGCCGCCGTGTGTCGTCGAGATGGCGGAGGACCGCACACCGTGGTGTACGAGCCAGGAACTGATGAGCTCGAGCGTGTCCGGGTGCGGCTTGACCAGCTCGGCGACCTGTTCCTTGGAGAGGTGGGCGCCATAACTGAAACGGAGAAACGGCACGCGTGAATAAAAGCGCGAGCGGAGGAGTAGTAAGGATAACGTGCCTTTGATGGTTGGGGTCGCTGACTCTGTAGAGGGCGTCGACCAAGGCGTTCTCCTGGTGGGGTTGGAGTGCAATGTAAAGGTTGATGGTGGTATTAGTTGGAGGGTGGCCCAGACTCTCCCAGTTGGTCGGAACAGCATCCCAGGTGTGCTTCACACGCATGTTATTCCAATGTACGAGGGGAGTTGCGAAGACGGCGAGGGACGCCGCAGCGAGGAGGGAGAGCGTAAAGAGCCAGTGGTATCGCATGAGTATAGGAGGTCGGCCACGAAAGTAGTATCTGCGATTGAACGAGTCTGTGCGGTTCAGAACGCTAGACGTCCAGAGAGCCCTACTGAGCACCGGAACGCTAAGTACCCTGGCTGAGATGTAGAGCTTTTATAGTGCATTTTCAGCGTCAGAATCGAGGTTGGAGCGAAACGGCAGGTCCCACAAGGGTATCAACCGAGCGCAGCCCCCGGCTCTCGACTGACCCCACAAACGGACTGAGACATAGTTGAAAGAGGATGGTGTCCGCATGGTGCATTCCGGTTCCAAATGCTCCTGCTCCCGATCGTCTTTGGCCCGGTCGCTAGGGTGTTGCATGAGGCAAGAACTTGAAATAGCTACCAGTGCTATCAAAACTGAGATCCTCCTCTTCTCGCTCCACCTGCACTATTATCGGCAATTATTGTAAACACAAACACAATTACAGACAGCTTCCCCATCCCACTTGTCCTATATTCTCGCAGACCTCGCCTACGAGACTTATATTGCCTCCATCGATATGGCAAACAGTCTTTTCTATGTTCATGCATGCACGACGATGACATCGGCCTTACAGCTGTAAAAACGCTATGGGGACTATATGAATTGGTCTTGATGCCCATGGGCATCGAGAATGCTCCAACTATCCACCAGCGACGGGCCATGGCCGCTCTCAGACCTTGGATCGATAAGATCTGCTATGTGTACATCGATGACATCGCCATCTGGTCCATGTTAATCCGATGAAGTGTGACTCGTCCGTGACATGACTATTTGGAGAAAACGTAAACATACCGACTATAACAATTCGTACAATACTTCGACAGCTCCTCAGTCCGTTTCGTCCAACGCGCTGAGGAGACCCTTTTAAATATGAAGCGAGCGTCCACACGATTCTGCAGGCACTAGTACCCGACGACAAGTGGTATTGCAACCCCCCAAAAGACCCGGCTCTCAACACGGAAATTCGTTTCCTTCGTCAGCCTTAGCAGATATGCGGTGGCTGAGGAAAGGCAGTCCGAGTACTGAACTGGCTAGCACCCACTTCGGCGAACCTGGTGCGCGGTTTCCTCGGACTCGTCTGTTACCTTGCGGTATCAATGCCAAAAGTCGCCGACTTCACTGTGGTGCTTGACGGGCTTACACGCCTGGAGTTTGATAAAAGCTTCCCCCTTGGATGTCCAAACACGATAATCGACCCATCTCTCATGCCACAATACAAAATCTCCATCACCACGGACGCCAGCGATACCGGGTCTGGGGCGACCATGTCCTTTGGTACTCCATACGAGCTGGCACAACCAGTCGCGTATGACTCACGCTTGTTCAAAGGCGCGGAACTGAACTACCCCGTACATGAGAAGGAACTACTGGCAATTGTGCGCGGCGCGCTAGCTAGAATGAGATCCGAGTTTTGTCGTGCGGGATCGTGGCCTACCCAATGATTACCTATATTGTCCGGCTGTTCCTTCATCTATCGAAAGCGCTGCGCGGAGAGTTGAGGGGTTTGAATTGAATATTTTTCGTTGCAATTGTGAGGTGTCGTGCGGGTCGAGGGAATCTTGGAGGGAATTGTTGCGAATACACTGTTTCCTTTGCGTCTCGAATCGGCTATTGGCGTGTATATGTAGTTTGAGAGTGGGGCTCACCTAGTATTGCTGTTGATTGGCAGCTCCGAGAACGTTGGTCTGATTTCCCTGTGGTGGGCCGCCTGCTGGGGGTACAAAGATGTTCTGCTGCTCTACAAAGTTTGGCGTCCCTAGACCGGTAACCTATGCAGCACAGAATCGGCCAACATCGAAAATGAAGAGATATAAATCTGATGGGACGAACAGGATCCCATCCAACGACGGCAGGGAATCCATCAGTGCCGGGGCCCGGGTTAGAGCCAGACGTGATGTCGTTGAGGCCCGTTCGCCCGTCGTCGTACAGCCGGGGATTGAGGAAACCAAGTGGGGGCTTGCCTTTTGAAATGCGATAGTCATGAAGTAGCGAGATTATTCCCGCAACCATCTAAACATTGGCGGTCAGCTGAGTGCTTGAGAACGGACGACGCGGAGCGGAAGGAAGACGGAGTTGGGAAAGACGCACAGACAGCTTGTGCCATCCATAGCAAAGCCGGCATCGTTTTGTTGACGAAGGTTATTAATTTGAGAGCCTGGGCGGCGATGTCAGGCGTGCCACGACCCTCACGGCTGTACAAGTTACCAAGTAAGAGACGGTTGGGTTAGGTGGCGGCAGTGAGCGCACTTGTAGCGGCCGGCATGCTTGCTGCCGATCCTGTCGAGGTATTCGGATACGGCCCTGTTCTGGTATGGAGGGCACGGAAAGTGGTTTGAGAAGCCCCCTCTGGAAATGACAGCCGCGGCTTCGGGGTTGCCCGTAGTGCCGCCGACGCTGGTGACGTAGGGGCCAGCGAAACCACGGCGGTCTGGTGAGCAACTTGTACTTGCGCTCGTGTAGTACTTCTCAGGGGTGATAAAACGCCACGCATACAGATTGCGGGAAATTCGGGGGTGAATCGGACATTTCCCGAGGTGTCTTTGCAGTCCCCAACGCCGACGCCGTCATCGCCTGTCGAGAAGAGGACACTGACGTTATATCCACCGAGCGCTGCGAACAGGTTGCACAGGGCTATCGCATATTGTTGCAGGACATTCGTCTCGGGAACACCATACGGTAAGTTGATGATCTGCGGGAGCTTCGGCTGATCGAACAAGTGGTGGACCCACTCGAGGTACGCGTCTCTAGGTAGTCGTTGGCCGCCGGGAGTAGACAACTTCCCCCCGCCACCAGTGCTATAGAAGATGACTGGGGTCGGGTACACCATGGCCGAGGCGTACTGGACGTCGGTCGATGTTAGCCTCATCGCCGGGTTGGCTCGGGTGGTGCTCGCCGCCGTTCACCTTTTCGACGGTGCAAGTTGCGGCTATTGCGTCGGTGCGAAAGGAAGTAATGAACTCGGGTATTCTTTATTGAGGCCCATGACCCTGAGCTTGTTCTGGTCCGTTGCGGCTGGAACATATGCAGACGTCTTGTACAGCGAGCGCAGGGTCCGCACATAGATCTCACCAGCACGGCTCGACAGAACCCTAGCGGGCTTTCCCAGTGCTGCCTCCGCCTCCGCCCAGGTCGCCGCTGCTCCGAATGAGTGCCTGCGTGGTATCTGGGCGCGGCTTGACCAGCTCGGCGACCTGTTCTTTGGAGAGATGTGCGCAATATCTGAAACGGAACAGCGGCACACATGAACAAAGGTGCCGGCGGAGGAGTGGTGAGGAGGACGTGCCTTGGATGGCCGTGGTCGCTGACTTGGTAGAGCGCATCGATCAGGGCGCCCTCCTGATGGGGGTTGAGTGCAATGTAGAGGTTGATGGTGGCATCGGGGGGAGGTTGGCCCAGACTCTCCCAGTTGGTTGGAACAACATTCCAGGTGTGCTTCACATGCATATCATCTTAAGGTGCGAGGGGCGTCGCGAAGACGGCGAGGGTCACTGCGGTGAGGAGGAGAGCGCAGATACCAGTGGCCAGTGGGATCGCATGAGTGTAAGACGTCGGCAACGACTGTAGTAGTTG
The DNA here is from genome assembly GCA_025769895.1 of Lactarius psammicola. Taxonomy (NCBI): domain Eukaryota; kingdom Fungi; phylum Basidiomycota; class Agaricomycetes; order Russulales; family Russulaceae; genus Lactarius; species Lactarius psammicola. The sequence goes on from WTXK01000135.1 coordinate 63,808, forward strand.
CGAGACTGTGTGATTCAGAACGCTAGACGCCCAGAGAGCCCAATTAAGCACAGGAGTGCTGAGCGCCTGGCTAAGATGTGGAGCTTTTATCATGCAGTTCGGCGTTAGAATCGAGGTTGCAGCGGCGGGACGGCAGGTCCTACTATGGTATCAACCGGCGAACGCAACCCGCGGCTCTCACCAACAAACGGACTGAGACATAGTTGAAAGAGGATCATGGCGTCCACATAGCGTATCCTGATTCCAAATGCTCCTGCTCCCGATCGTCTTTGGTCCGGTCGCTAAGGTGGTGTGTATGAGGCAAGAACTTGAAATAGCCAGATTCAAAACGGAGATTCTCCGCTCACTCCCCCCACTCAACTTAGTTTCTCTGAGGGGACCTTACTGTAAGTTCTGTAAAAGGCTCGGAGCAGTTAGAGTAGTTTGTTGGGTTGGAGCGGTATCGCTCTGCTGAATCCGTTACTATGTGCATTTCGGGTACAAGACCCTGTGAAGCACTTCACTAGATACAAACTGAATATACATCCCATGACGTTGATCCCCTTCCAAAAGCCGCTTCCATTTCATCCTGATACACTTCTCCGCCCTCGGAATGAGATTGGGTGACGACATGGCAAGTACTGAATAATCCGGGACACATAGTGCGCTAGGACGAGGGGAGACGGTGTCACGTGGGTTAGCGTGCTCTAGGCCGGGCAGCGAATGAGGTCCGAGTTTTGTCGTGCGGGATCACGGCCTATCCAATTATTGCCTACATTGTCCAGCTGTTCCTTCATCTGTTAAAAGCGCTGCGCAGAAAGTTGAGGGTTTGGAATGAATATTTTTTATTGTGATTGTGAGATGGGGTCGTGCCGGTCGAGGGAATTGTTGCGAAAACTGTTTCCTTGGCGTCTAGAATCGGGTGGTGGCGTGTATGTTGTTTGGGAGTGGGACTCACTTATCACTCATGTTATGCAGCTCCGAGAATGTTGGACTGATTTCCCAGTTGTGCGCCGCCGCCTGCTGGGAGTATCAAGATGTTCTGCAACTATTTAAAGTCTAGCGTCCCTAGACCGGTTACCTACGGAGCACAAAATCGCACAGCGTCGAAAATGAAGAGATACCAGTCTGGCGGGATGGACGGGGTCCCATCCAGAGATGACAGGGAATCCATCAGTGTTGCAGCCCGGGTTAGAACCAGACATGATGTCGCTGAGGCCCGTTCGCCCGTCGCCGTAGAGCCGTGGACTGAGGAAACCAAGTGGGGGCCTGCCCTTCGAAATGAGGTAGTCATTAAGCAGCGAGATTATTCCCGCCACTGTTTGGACATTGGCGGTCATCTGGGCGCTTAAAGATGGACGACGGAGAGCGGAGAAAAGAGAGTAGGGAAAGACTCACGGGCGCCGAGTTAGGTGGCGCTAGCGAGGGCACTTGTAGAGGCCAGCATGCTTGCTGCCGAGGTTCTGGGGGTATCCGGACACGGTCCTGTCCTGGTACGGATGGCGTGGGAAGCGGAACGAGAAGCCGCCTCCAGAGAACCTCGCCACAACCTCGGGGTAACCCATAGTGCCGTCAACGCTTGTGACGTAGGGATCTGCGAAATCGTGGCGACCTGGTGAGCGACTTGTACTCGCGCTTGTGTAGTTCCTGCAAGGGGTTAATAAAACGCCACACATACCAGATGCAGAAAATTCGGGGACAAATCGGACATTTCCCGAGCCATCTTTGCAGTCTTCTGCGCCAACGCTGTCATCACCGCTTACGAAGGGGAAGCCGACGCCATACCCACCGAGTTGTGCAAACAGGTCGCACAAGGATGTCACATATTCCAGAGGGCGATTCTTCTCGGGAACACCATACGGTATGCTGATGATCTTCTGAATGTTTGGCTGGTCGGGCATGTGTTATTTGAGCCATGTGAGGTACGCGTCTATATGGCGTGGCTCGCCGTTGGTCGACCACACCGCTTTGCCACTGGTGTTGTAGTAGATGAGCGGGGTCGGGTATGCCATTGTCCCACTGTACTGGGTGTCGATGTTTGCATCAATGCCGGGGTTTCTTGGGTCGTACCCGTCGCCACCCACCTGTTTGATGGCGAAGGTCGCGTCTCTCGCATCGGTACGATACTCGGTCATGAAACTAGTCAGATCCGCCTCGCCCGGATACTCACTCAAGAAGCCCAGAATCCCGAGGGCGCAACTCCTCAGTTGCGACGGGCACATATGCGGGCGTTTTGTACAGCCCGCGAAGGTACGACGGCGTGACCACAGCGTCATCGTAATCGCCGCGTACTCTGACGGGGTGCCTGCGCGATGTCTGCCGCAGCACCCGCGTGGAGGCGAAGTCCGTCGTCGGCACGACCGCTTAAATGTATGTGTGCAGCACCGCAGGGAGCGCGTAGCCGATCGTGCGTATTATCGTGCCGCTTGTCTTAGCATGCCGGTAGAGCTGGTACGACGCGCCGATCAGCTGGTTAGCCTGGGACATGAACACGTCGGTGACTGTCAGCCAGGCGCCGCCGTGTGTCGTCGAGATTGCGGAGGATCGCACGCCATAGTGTACAAGCCAGGAACGGATAAGCTCGAGTGTTTCTGGGTGCAGCCTGACAAGCTCGGCGACCTGTTCCTTGGAGGGGTGTGAGCCGTATCTGGAACGGAACAACAGCACACGTGCATAAAGCTGCGAGCGGAGGAGTGACGAGGAGGACGTGCCGTGGATGACTGGGAGCGCATCGACCAAGGCGCTCTCCTGGTGCGGCCGGAGTGTAATGTACATCAGGAAAACGGAATGTTACTAGCAAAACTGGCGGTACTAGCCAAGACTGGCAGCCCTCAATTTTAGCAGGCGCCAGCCACCCCTAGTAACGACAGGTCATGACAGGTCATTTCCATTTTGCTGATGTAGAGGTCGATCATGGTACGGCCGGCCGGTCCAGACTCTCCCAGTCAGGTAGACTGGCGTGCCAGGTGTGCTTCACGCGCGTGTCATCCCAAGATGCGAGGGACGGCGCAAAGTCAGCGAGTGCCAGTGGCGCGGCGGCCTGGTGAGGAAGGAGAGCGCAGAGAGCCAGTGGTATCCGAGTTGCATGAGTACGAGACTGTGCGGTACAGAAGGCTAGAAGTCCAGAGATCCCTGAGCACTGGAACGCCAAGTACCTGACTGAGATGCAGAGCTTTTATAGCGTCAGGATTGAGATTAGAGGGGAATGGCAGCCTCCGCCCTTTCTATACGCGCCACTTTCCACCTTATGTAATAACCCGCCGATCATCGATCATGCATCATGCGCCGACTACCACTGGCGACCATCGCACTGTCGTGCGTGCGTGCGTAATGTTTTTTTTGATAGGGGATTTTGCAGCCTTGCACCCAAGTTCTGTTTACAGGACGTTACGAGAATCAGCTGTCGACGTCTAGTAACTGCATGAATCTGCACAAGGTATCGTCATTGATGTCCCTAGAGTCATTTCCTTGAGATGAGCTGGATCTTCCCAGCCCTCAAACCGCGGAGCTCGCTTGCCATCAGAGCGAATGATTTCTCCGTCAGTAACTCCTCCAAGTGGTTTGCTCCTGTGTGGGGTTTGGTCCTCTCAAAAGAACCAAGGGGGGTTGCATTTGGCCGGCTGAGAATCATTCAATCACCTGGTCATCTTCTCGTACTCGCAGGTAGAAGGTGAACCCACATTCAGTCGACCATGTCGGTCTCCATAATTCCCCCCATGAGTAGCCCTAGCTTGTGCTCATTGGAGACAGGTGCAACGTATTTAGTAGCAGCGTGTCTCTGAGCCTCTTCTTGAACTGCTCTTTTTCGTGTTGTTTGGAATCCATTATGCGCTTCCCTAAATACACGTATACATCCTATGATATTGAACCCCTTCTAAGGGCCACTTCCATTTCATCCTGATGCTCCTCCGCTCTCAGAGTGGGATTGGCGTGGCAACGTGGCAAGTGCTGAAAAATCCGGGACACATAGTACGCTAGGACGAGGGGAGACGGTGAATGCTATAGGTCGGGCAGCGGATGAGGTCCAAGTTTGGATGTGCAGGATCGCGGCCCATCCAATGATCGCTTACGTTGTCAGGGTATTCCTTCATCTATTGAAAGCGCTGCACGGACAGTTGAGATGTTGTAATAGATGTATTTTGTTGTAATTATGAGATGAGCGTCGTGCGGGTCGAGGGAATTGTCGCGAACACTGTTACCTTGGCGTCTCGAATCGGCTGGTGGCGTGTATGTAGTTTGGGAGTGGGACTCACCTATCGCCGTTATTTGGCAGCTCCGAGAATGTTGGGCTGATTTTCCTGTTGTGCGCCGCCTACTAGGGGAGGTTGTTCTGCAACCTTACAAAGTCTGGCGTCCCTAGACCCGTGACCTACGGAGCACAAAATCAGCCAACGTCAAAAATGCAGAGATACCGGTTTGGCGTGACGAACAGGATCCCATCCAACGGTGGCAGAGAATCCTTCAGTTTCGCAGCCCGGGTTATCGCCAAATGTGATGTCATTGAGGCCGGGGAGCCCTTTGCTGTACAGCCAGGGATTGAGGAAACCAAGCGGGGGCTTTCCCGTCAAAATACGGTAGTCATTGAGCAGCGAGATTATGCCCGCAACTGTCTGTACATTGGCGGTCAGCTGTGCGCTATGGAGAGCGGAGAGAGAAGAGAGTAGGGAGAGACTCACGGGCGTCGAACAGCTCGTGCCGCTCCCGAGAAGGAGTTTGTTGTTGATGATGACTACGAAGTCGAGTGATTGCGCGGAGATATCGGGGATGCCGCGACCCCCAGGGCTGCACAAGTTATAAATTAAGAAACGGTCGGGTCAGGTGACTGCAGCGAGCGCACTTGTAGAGGCCGGCATGCTTGTTGCCGATCTTGTCGAGGTATCCAGGCACGGCCTTGTTCTGGTACGGAGGGCGAGGAAAGTAGAACGAGAAGCCGCCTCCAGAGTAGCTCGCTGCGATCTCAGGGACGTCTGAAGTGGCGCCAACGCTAGTGACATAGGGACCTGCGAAACCATGGCGGTCTGGTGAGCGACTTGTACTTGCGCCCGTGTAGTGCTTGGAGGGGCTAATAGAACGTCACACGTACAGGATGCAGGAAATTCAGGTATGAACTGGACATCTCCCTCGTCGTCTTTGCAGTCCTCAGCGCCGACGCCATCATCTCCACTTGCGAAGAGGACGCTGACGCCACGCGCACCAAGCTGTAAGAACAGGTCGCACAAGGCAATCGCATATTCTGGGGGGCGGTCCTTCTCAGCAAGACTGTATGATATACTGATGGTCTGCGGGATCTTCGATTTTTTGAGCAAGTACTTGAACCATTCGAGGTACGCGTCCCCAGGGAGTGGCTCGCCGTCGTCCGACCACTCTGCACCACCACCGGCGATGTAGTAGATGACCGGAGTCGGGTACACCATGGCCCCAGTGTACTGGGTGTCGGTGTTCGCCTCCCCACCAGGTTGCCTCGGGTCGCCTCCGCCGCCGTTCACCTGTTCGACGGTGAAGGTTGCGGCTATTGCGTCGGTGCGGTACTTGGTCATGAAATTAGTCAGATCTGCCTGGCCCGGGTATTCATCCAAGAATCCCAGAATCCCGAGCGAGTTCTTATCAGCCGAGGCGGGCACATATCCGGACGTTCTGTAAAATCGACGCAGGAACGACGGCTTAGTATCACCGTCATCGTCGCGGCTCAACAGCGACACCGTCACATCCTTCTCCGACGCCGCCTCAGGTTGCGCCTGCGCCGCCGCCGTTCTGACGGAGTGCCTGCGTGACGTCTGCCGCAGCTTGCGCGTGGGAGCGAAGTCCGTCGTTGGCGCGACCGCTTGAATGTGTGTGTGCAGCACCGAGGGGAGTGTGTAGCCAACCGTGCGGATTATCGTGTTGTTCGTCTTGGCATGCCGGTAGAGCCGGTACGATGCGCCGAGCAGTTGGTTCGCTTGGGACACGGGTACGTCCGTGACTGTCAGCCAGGCGCCGCCGTGTGTCGTCAAGATGGACGAGGGTCGCACCCCGTGGTGTACAAGCCAGGAACTGACGAGCTCTAGTGTGTCTGGGTGCGGCCTGACCAGGTCAGCGACCTGTTCCTTGGAGAGGTGTGCACCGTATCTGAAACGGAGCAGCGGGACACGTGAATAAAGGTACGAGTGGAGGAGTGGTGAGGAGGACATGCCTTGGATCGCTAGGGTCGCTGACCTTGTAGAGTGCGTCAACCAAGGCACTCTTCCGGTGGGGCTGGAGTGCAATGTAGAGGTCGATAGTTACACCGGCAGGAGGGTGGCCCAGACTCTCCCAGTTGGCCGGAACGGTACTCCAGGTGTGTTTGACACGTATTTCATCCCAAGGTACGAGGGGCGTTGCGAGGTCTGCGAGTGGCACGGCGGTGAGGAAAGAGAGCGCATAGAGCCAACGGTATCGCATGAGTACAGCAGGTCAGCACTGGCACGAAGGTAGTACCTGCAATTCAATGAGACTGTGAGACTCAGAAGGCTAGACGTCCAGAGAGCCCTGAGCACCGGAACGCTGAGTACCTGGATAAAATGCAGAGTTCTTATAGCGATGGAATCGAGGTTGGAGCGGAACGGCAGGTCCCAACTAGTACTAGTATGGCATTATCAACGGCAACGGGGTGCAACCCGCGGCCCTCGACTGAACGCGCAAGTAGTTGAAAGGGGATGGTGTCAGTATCCCCAAGCCCTCCTACTAATTTAAGAACCTGCGTCTAAATGCTCCTGCTCCCGTTGCTAGCCTGAGGATGTGAGCTGTTTGAGACAAGACTCGGTTTTTTTTGCTTTTTTTTTTTTAGTCAAATTCGTCCCCGCAGCGGCCCGGGAGAACGTTTCGTCCAACTTCAACTCCACTGCAGCCTGAGTGGCAGGTCACTACAATATGTCGGCGGTCCAGGTCAAACCATTGGATCGTTCTGATTCTGCAGCTCTCCGTTCTCCTCCGTCGCTTTGCAGCAAACTCCATATGGTACGTGTCCAAAATCCCGGAAGGGTTGTGATGGCTGATAACGACTTTTATGTGTTATAAGGGAATCTGATCCATCACACGCAAGTGGATTTTTACAGTAATTTTGCTCGTACTCAGGCCGTGTAAGGAGCTGATTGCACCATTGGACTTGTTTATGGTTATATTTGGTTATAATTCTACCTCTCAATCCTAAGACCGTACAGTAAAATGGCCATTACAAATTGAAGGCGCTCCTTCATATCCCATTTGCCCAGTGCCGCCGCCACGTCGAGTGCACGATCGCTAGGAGAACCATCGGAAGATTTGTGCACCAACATTACTCTTTACGTCCTGCGGGGTGGATTGTGCCCCCTGTTGGCAAAAGCTCTGGGAGATATCATGCGTTGCGATCACCCCACCTCACGTGTATCACTCTCTGACACGTTTTTAGCCTGTAGACGACCATTACTCGTTCCTCTCCTTACCTATCCACTACAGACATTGCACCCTCACACCCAGACTCGTTCGTAGATGCATATACTCTACTCATCCACTACGTGTCGGAACTCCCGTTACCTCGCTTTGCTTCACTGACTCTACCTATCTACCAACCTGCCACTTGCGGCGGCCTCCGTTTTATCCACATCGATTCCACAAATGGCGACTGCTCTTGAGTAGAGGCAAAGGTACATCTTCTTGCGAATCTGGCGGCCTTCGCGCCTCCAAGATGTAAGAACTATGTCCTCTCTGGACTCGAAACAATAGATATGCTACTTACTCGATTACTAAGCTTGCTCAGGCCACATACACCTTACCTGCCTATAAAAACAAAGATCTCTCTCTCTCTCTCATGTCACGTTAACTATTTCGGTCTACGTCTCTGTCTGCGTCTGCATCTATGTCTCCGTGTTTTCCTATTATCCTTTTCTTAATAACATCTCCACTTCCCCTTGGGTCGAACTCTATTTCCCGCTACAAAGATATTCTTCACGTCCTGCTGCGTCTTCCACAGCTCTTTTGCACCTCACGGCCAGAGTTTTGAGCACACTCCACACCAGTGCGCCAGAACCTCCTCTGTCTCTATCGGAAACAAGTCGCACTTTCTGAGTGCGACCTGGATGGACCCGGACGACTTGACATATGCCCTTGCCTTAGTCTTCACCCCCGTACCCTTACCTTGACTGGATGGATTTGAAGTGATTATAGACAGTCCCAGCGACCACTCTCTTATCCGCGCCACGCAGTGTCACGCCTCGGCCCGCATCGCACTCTGTGATTTCTTTGCCCTTTATATTGTGTGGCCCTCTGCAAGTCCAGTACGTATGCGAGTTGTTTCGTAGCTACCTACGAAGCTGCACCCTTAGAGGCCACAACCTCGCCACGCTTCTCGCCACGCCTTGTACTTCACATCTGGTTCCGCTTCATGCCTGACGCCGCCCACCCATGCAAATACTTGGTCCCCTTTGCCTTTCTTGACTGACTTGTATGTGCTTTCGCTTCTCACCATGGGGGACGACGAATTTGTCTCCGGTCTTAGCGTACCGACCCGTGCCAGTGCTTTGCGTAACCCGCTCACACTGGATGAGATCACATCTCTATCTCGGGTATTCTTGAATATAACATTCACGCTCTTTTGGAGAGAAGACCAGATAGGTGCCCAAGATAGCTATGCTCCCTGCTTCAATGTCAAATGGGGTAGTGTGCGGCGAAACTAACACGTTCCCTAGGCTGCAAGCGACGCACACCCGTGCGTACGCACTGCAACTGCCTAGCATTTACGAGCTTATGTAGGACCTTGTAGTTCAAGAAGACTGTCAGACCATTGGGTGGAGAATGAATACATCGGTATTGATGACTCTTTCGTCGAGGCCGCCTTGTGAGTCGCGACCTGTCTCTGCTGCCATTATCTGATGTTTCTTGATTTGTGCCACAGCAGCGAAGAGCAGCAATTTGTACTGCCCGTATGTTCACGACCCGTCTCGAAGAGATCCATTGCGTTCTTATTGACGCGGCTCGGTGTGCTCAACAATATCCTGTTCGCCATACCTTTCGAAAATCGCGTCAACATTTTTCCGGTCTTTCGTCGTCGACGATACTGTAAGTACAATATCGGGATTGACATACTACGCCTCGATAAATTCAGGGAGGCGAACCTGAAGTGCCCCATCGCAATAACGTTCATAGACCAATATCAGGAAAACTGTTCGTTTACTTCTCTGTACTTTTCCATACTTTTCCATACCATTCAGTAGAAAAGTAGAAAAAGTGAAAAAAATGGACAAAAATGGAACAAAAATGGGTCTAAAAATTAGGGTCTCTCCGAGAAAAATGCCTGAAAAGTATGAAAAGTACATAAAAAGTAGGGATTTCTTGTGAAAAGTAATCAGCACTTTTCAGAAACAGTCCTTCTTTTACTTGTGAAAAGGGGGAAAGCATGAAAAGTACTGAAAAGTAAACGAGGGGTTTTCCTGATGAATTCATCTTCGGTGAGTGACTCAAAGTGCTGCGGTCATTGTTTCTGCAGAGTTTTGCATATCGGGGGCTGTATTACGGGATATGTATTGATGGTGGTGACATCTTCGAATAGTTCTTAACTGACCTGCGTCTTCGTAGTTTGTCGCTAGGATTGCACCACCCCTTGTATGCTTGTACGCCGCGCAGAGGAGAGCTAGATGTTACATTCTTGGGTTGCATTCTCGATTGTACTCTTTGCGGCGTCCTGCTTCTGGTTCTCTCTCCTCGAATTCTGATGATACCGTGACAAGACGCTGAGCGACCCTACCTACCATCAAGGCCTACATCCGTACAAGTAACGAAAGGCGAGGCACCGCATTACGCACATCCGAACTATCGGGGTATATCGGCCTATCGTGGGTTCGTTAGGCTCGGCTACATTGCAATGTATTTACCAGCTCCAGCTTGTGCTCGTCGAAAGATGTGCAGCATATTTGGTGGCAGCATGTCCCTCCCTTATGAGCGTACAGAACTTCCCTACTACTCTTTTTTTATGAATCCATAACGTGCATCTCGGGATACAGAACCCCGTGGAGCACTTCAATAAATATATATACATACGTCCCGTGATCATATTGGCCCCCTTCTGAAATCCGCTACCAATTTATCCCGATATCTCTCTGTTATCGGAGTGGGATTGACGTAGCGACATGTCAGGTGCTGCAAAATCCGGGACACGTAGTGCTCTAGGACGAGGGGAGACGGTATCGCGCGGGTCAGCGCGCAGTAGGTTATGCAGTGGGAGAGGTCCTGATTCGATCGCGGTCCAACCCGTGATTCCCTACGTCATCCAGGTGTTCCTTCCTCTATTGAACGCACCAGTTGCGCTGCACGGAACGTTGGGGGGGTTGAAACGAATGTTCGTTAATGCGATTGTAAGGTGGCAGTCGGGCGGATCGGGGAATTGATGCGAAAACTATTCATTGGACGTCTTGTGGCGTGTATGCGGTTCAGGAGTGGGGCTCACCTAGTATCGCTGTTTCTCCGCAGCTCCGAGAATGTCGCACTAATCACCCTGTTATTCGTCACCTACTTGAATATCAAAAGACTTTCAGTAGCTCTTCAAAGTCCAGCGTCCCTAGACCCGTAACCTATGCAACACAAAATCAGCCGCCGACGTCGAAAATGAAGAGATACAAGCATGGTGGGACGAACGGGATCCCATCCGTCGGCAGCAGAGAATCCGTCGGTGCCGCAGCCGGGGTTAGAGCCAGATTTGATGTCGGTCACGCCCACTTTCCCGAAGCCGTACAGAGAGGGATTAAGGAAACCAAGCGCGGGCTTGCCGTTCGAAATACGGTAGTCATTGAGCAGCGATATTATGCCCGCAACTGTCTGGACATTGACGGTCAGCTGGTGCTTGAGAATGGACGACACAGAACGGGAGGAATAGGGAGTAGGGAAAGACACACAGACGTCGAGCAGCTCGTGCCGCCCACGGGAAGGACATCGCTGTCGAGGATGATTTCGAAGTTGAGAGCTTGCGCGGCGATATCGGGGATGCCACGACCCTCAGGGCTGTACAAGTTGCAAAGTAAGAAAAGGTCAGGTCGGGTCACCGGTAGCGAGCGCACTTGTAGAAGCCGCTATACTGGCTGCCGAGGTTCTTGAGGAATTTGGACACGACAGTGTTCTGGTATGGAGGGCGGGCAAAGTGGAACGAGAAGCCGCCTCCAGAGATGGCCGCCGCGGCCTCGGGATTGCCTGTTGTGCCACCGACTGTAGTAACGAAGGGACCTACCAAACGATGGAGATCTGGTGAGCGACTTGTACTTGCGCTTGTGTAATGATTGAAAGGGGGGATAATAAATGCCACACGTACAGGATGAAGGGAATTCGGGGATGAATCGGCGATTTCCCGAGTTGTTGATGCAGGTCTCAGCGCCGACGCCGTCATTGCCGCTCGCTGTGAGGACGGTGATGCCCCGCGCACCGAGCTGTGCAAACATGTTGCACACAGCTATCGCATATTACAGCGGGATGTCCCTCTCATCAACACCGTATGATATGCTGATGGTCTGCGGGACCCTCTGCCCACGGAGCAGGTATTTGAACAACTCGAGGTACACATCTCCAGGTATTGGCTCGTTTCTGAGCGACCACTGATCGGCGCCACCGGTGCTGTAGAAGATGAGCGGGGTCGGGTACGCCATGGCCGAGGCAAACTGGACGTCGACGCTCGCCACCACGCCAGGATCGCTCGGGTCGTTCCCGCCACCGTTCACCCGTTGAACGGTGAATCTTGCATCTTCTCCATCGGTCCGAAATTTTCTCATGAACATAGTCAGATCCGTCTGGCTCGGGTATTGACTGTCGAGGCCCACAATCCCGAGCGAGTTCCGGTCAGTTACGGCGGGCACGTATGCGAACGTCTTGTACAGCCAGCGCAGGTCCGACGGTTTGACCTCATCGACACGGCTTGACAGCATCGTCGCCGGCTTCTTCGACGCCGCAGACGCCGCAGCTTCTCCGGAGGAACGCTTACGTAATTTCTGCCGCAGCACCCCTGTGGGGGCAAAGTACGTCGTCGGCGCCACGGTTTGAATGTGTATGTGCAGCACCTCGGGGAGCGCGTAGCCAACCGTGCGGATTATCGTGTCGTTCGTCTTGGCGTGCCGGTAGAGTCGATATGACGCGCCGAGCAGCTGGTTAGCCTGGGACACGAGTACGTCTGTGACTGTCAGCCAGGCCCCGCCGTGTGTCATTGAGATGGAGGAGGATCGCACGCCGTGATGTACAAGCCAGGAACTGATGAGCTCGAGCGTATCTGGGTGCGGTCTGACAAGTTCGGCGACCTGTTCCTTGGTGAGGTGTGCGCCATATCTGAAACGGAGCAGCGGCACGCGTGAATGAAGGTGCGAGCGGAGGAGTGGTGAGAAGGACGTGCCTTGAATGGTTGAGGTCGCTGACCTCGTACAGCGCGTCAATCAAGGCGCTCTCCTGGTGGGGGTTGAGTGCAATGTAGAGGTCGATAGTGGTACCTGCAGGAGGGTGGCCCAGACTCTCCCAGTTAGCTGGAACGGCATTCCAGGTGTGTTTGACACGTATGTCATCCCAAGGTACGAGTGGTTTCGCAAAGTCTGCGGGTAGCGCGACAGTGAGGAGGGAGACCGCAAAGAGCCAGTGGTATCGCATGAGTACAGGAGGTCGGCCAAAAATATAGTTTCTGCGGTTGAACGACTCCGTGCGGTTCAGAAGGCTAGACGTCCAGATACCAAGCACCAGAGCCCTGAGTGCCTTGCAAAGATGTAAAACTTTTATGGTGTATCTCAGCGAGGTTGGCGCGGAATGCCAGCAGATCCCACTATAGTATCCAACCGAACGCAAGCCGCGGCTCTCGACTGGGCCCACAAACGGACTGAGACCTAGTCAAGAGAGGACCACTTCCACATGGCGTATCTTGCTTCCAAATGCTCCTTTTCCAGATCGTCTTTGGTCCGGTCGCTAGGATGTGAGCTGTTTGGGGCAAGATTTTTTGCCGTAGTCAAATTCGTCCGCGGGGAACATCTCTTCTCACAATTTCACGGGAAGGCCGGTCCATACTTAATATGTCGGTGGCCCAGATTCAAACCATTGGGTCGTTTTGATTCTATTCTTCGTAGCCCTGTAGCAAACTCCAACATGGTCTGCGTCCTAAAATTTCGGAAGGGGTTATGATGGCTTATAACGATTTAATGCAATTAATAATATTGTCAAGAACTTATGATGACTTGCTTATCATTTGTTGCATGATCATCCACTTGGGGGCTGATTGCGCCCTTGGACATGATATGGTTGTATTTCGTTTATGCAACCGTTTCTTGTAATATCTTATAATTCTACCATATATTTTATCCTAAGACCTTTACGTAAAATGGAAAATAATATAAGACAGGTCAATTAGAATGCGCACCTTCCCATCCCAACTCACCCAGTGCCGCCAGGTTCTTGATGCCTCCATTCGCCCACGTCAAGTGCATGCTCGCCAGGACAATCACCGAAGGATCTGTGCACCAACACTACTCTTTATGTCATACGGCAAAAGCTCTGAGGGACATCACACGTTTCGATCAACCCCACAGGTATCACTCCCTGACATGTTTAAAGCGTAGACGACCATCGATCCCACTGCTCGTTCTTCTTACCTATCCACTACGAACCTTTCCCCCTCCGTACCCAGACTCATTCCTAGCATATGCTCTACATCCCACTCGACATCCCCTTGCAACATCTACTATCCTGCCACTTGCAGCAGCCTCAGTTTTTTACCTATCGATTCCACAAATGGCGACTGCTCTTGAGGAGAGGCAATGGTACATCTTCTTGCGAATCTGGCAGCCTTCGCGCCTCAAAGATATCCTTCACTTCCTGCTACGTCTCTCAGCTCTGTTGTACCTCAATGCAAGAGTTCTTAGCACACTTCCCATTGGTGCGCCAGAACCTCCGTCCTCTGTCTCTATCTGAAACAAGTCGCACTTTTTGAACGCGACCCGGACCCGGACCCGGACGACTTGACATACATCTTGCCCTAGTCTCTACTCCTGTACCCTTACCTCGACTGGATGGACGTACTATGAAGCGATTGTAGAAATTCCCAGCAACTACTCACATCAGTTGTCTTATCCTCGATACACAGGGTCATACCTCGGCACACATCATGCTCTGTGATTCTTCTTTGCTCTTTGTACTGTGTGGCCTTCTCGGGCAGACTCTGTACTCAGCACAATCGTAGTGTCGACCGGTGGTATTGTGGTTACGTACGGGCTCCCATCTTGCGGGAGATGACAGTGTTGCTAAGCTTCCAGGTACGCCCTTCTATCTCATAACTGATTCCGCTTCATTTCTGATGACCCCCTGTAGACGCGGCCCATGCAAATACTTCACGTTGGCCCCCTTTGCCCTTCTTTACCGACTTATACACGCTTTTGCTTTTCACCATGGGGGACAACGTTCTCCCTCCGTCGCGCCGTCGTAGTTGTCGCTAGAGATACACCGTCTCTTGCACGCCCGTACGCTATGCGGAGTAGAGCTAGATGTTACGTTTTTAGAATCACTTGGGTGGCGTCGTCAATTGTATTCTTTGCTGCGTTCTTCGCGTTCTCTCTCCTCGGGTTCGAATGATCGGTTACTTCTACTCGCTACAGTGGACGGCGCATAACACGGGAATGAGACCAACATTCTCAAAGCCCCCGAACAATTGGGATACGAGAGTCCCACTTGTAAAGTACATACACACCACAAGCCGATTCGAGGCGCCAAGGAAATAGATTTCGCGTCAATTCCCTCGACCCACGTGACACCCACTCACAAGTACAACAACAAATATCTATCTCACCCCTCAACGTGTCACATTCCGGAAAGCACAACAAGCGCTCTCAGTCAAAGGGACACCCGGACTTGTATATTTATTGATGCGAGAATCAAAATTCATCGTGGCCCGCGCCTTTCGAATCCTCTACATCTTTTAGCCCTGAATACAGTAGGGTCGAGTCGTCCCACCCAGCCCGACGATCACGTCGACTCTCATTGAAAAATTGCTGCCACCGAGGACAAAGTGGCCTTTTGTGTTTGTTCCTCCCAACTCGGAGAACTCGTCCAAGGTTATTTCTGAAGAACACGAAGTTGTTTTGGCGGTACTGCCAGTACCGAATTAACGTTCCAAACGCTCAGAACGACCTTTGTGCTACTGAACGCCTCTTACGGGTGATCCGTCAGGTAATGGGGCGCACGCCTCATTGCTTTTGTTTTTTTTCGTGGTGATTAGTATATGAATGTTGGTACCAGCAATCGTGGGTGCCTTAAAGGCAAGCTTTTGGACATTATATGCTTAAGGATACCGCGTACATCATACAACAACAACTTTAGTTGAGAATTTCTACTTCACCATACGGGCGTGCCTTGAAGTAGCTCTCGTCAAAATGGTGCACGCGTACGAATCCGTCCTCTCCTCCAGAGGCGTAGGCCGTCCCTGCCGGGTGAACAGCGATCCTGATTTTCCCAAATCAACCAAGGAGACCGCATAGAATGTCTTTTCGACGTACGTGTTCAACGGGCCAAAGTGGCCCTTGACGCGGCCCACTTCCTCTTCGAAGATGCGATGCCAGAAACGTGCTTCGAACTTGCCCTGTCGCAACGATGTCGTGGTGACGCTCATCGCCTCTTGTCCACCACCCAGAAGAACCTTCGCACCCCGAGCTGAACATAATTTCTATGGGGCCAGAGGGAAAGGGAAACGCACGTAAGGCATGTTCGGCGCAAGTGCGGCGCTATTGAGTGGTGTCTCGGTTGGGAACGTCTTGAGCACGGTGAGCGTCTTGGCGTCGTGTATGCGCGCCGTCTTGTCCTTGCTGCTCGTGATGAAGTAGGACCTGTCCGGGGAGAGCTGCAGGTCCGTGACGACGTCCATATGCGCGCGCTCGTTCGAGAGCACCTCCTCGCCCGTGTCCGCGTCAAACAGCGCGACCTTGCCCGACTCGTGGCCCGTCAGGATCAGGCCCGGCATGTACGGGAACGCGCAGACGGTCGCCTTGCTCCCGATCGGGTGGAACATCGATGCCGGCTCTAGATCCTCTGTATCCCACAAGAACCCAGAGTCAACGCGAGGGCAGGGTAGTATAGGAATGAAGATATGCACGCACGCACGGTGCCGTCCCCGTCGCGGTGGACGTTGAATATGCGTATGGCGCCCTGGTGGCCCATGCGCTGCTCGGTGATGCACACGACCTGCTCGTCGTCGTCGGAAAAGGAAACGCGCTTCACCGCGGTCGGGAACTCCCACACGAAGAGGCACTTGCCCGTCTGCACGGACCAGAGCCGCATCTCGTTGTCCGCAGATCCAGAAACGAGGAAGCGCGATTGCGCTGCGTATGAAGATGACGGTCGGTTGGAGGAGATCAGGATAGGGAGGCGAGGAGGGGGAAGGGAGGATCGATCACGCACAATCGACATCAATCGTCCAAACGGTCCCGTTGTGGCCATTGTACGTTCCGAGACGCTCGCCGTTGTGAGAGAACCAGACGTTGATGATGTGATCTTTTGAGCAAGAAAACAGGAGATCGCCCTCCTTATTGAATTTTATTTGGGTCAGCGACCGCTCGTGGCCTGTGCAAAAAGAAAATTGAGGAACAATGAACAAGAATCGAGGGAGGATTGTAATTACCTTGAAGGAGGATTGGCCTCTGTTTGATTTTATTTAAATCAGTGAAATATGACAAGGGGAAGGCCACGCACCATCCCGCTCTCTGTTCAGTCTGCAGCCCGACATACGCAACAATTTTTTTTGGGTCATTGGTTCCGGGCCGGCATTACCTCACCCAGACACCCGTGCTCTAAACAAAATTCATAGTTCTCTCTGGGTGCACGAGGACGGAAGATAGCCAATTGCTCCCTTCGGGGATGCATACGAAAAAATTGGAACGATACAGAGAAGATTAGCATGGCCCCTGCACAAGGATGACACGCTGTTTCAGAGTGGTAGACCTACGGGTCTCAATATTTATTTTTCGTCTTATTTTCGGCCTCCCTACCATCTGCGGTGCTTGTCTTCGATTTTTTAAATTGTCACACCGTGTCTCGATTCTCAGGTATATTTATCACTCAGGTTGTTTAGTTCAAACATCGCTGAGTTAATGATAGTTTTATCGTATGTACTATTGCACGGCGTCTGACGATAGAAATCTACGGGTGCGGAACAGGGCTGCACCCTCCTCCTTTCTGAACAAACATGCCACTACCACTTAAGTTGGATAGTTACCGATTCTATTCTACCTTCCGTCGACATCTGACTCGGAGGAAGCTGGTCACTTAATATTGCCCACAGAGACGTTACCCGATTTTACAGGAGGGGATTCGTCGAGTTCCCGAAGAGATTTGTTACAGGATTTTCATGTGGACATAAGTCAGACAAGTCGCGCAGCACGATTTTTGCACAGGGAAACACAGACTCGGACGCCATGATTCATACTTGTCCTCTCGTGTAACGCGGCCAGGGGAAGAACTCTTGGAAACCGCCAGTTTTCTGTTCATGCGGAGTCTCTGAATCGCGTCATCGTACAAGAGTGAAGCGAGCAGCTGCGTCTCAGCAAATACCCAACGGGTGTAGGTCACGCGAGGCAGATCGCAAGCCCCGTGTTTCGGTACTTGGCCCAGTGAAAACCCTAAAAGGAAGTCGCTCTCGGGTTTGTTCCTTGGTCGAAACGGACCACTTAAAAGTCCACCTAAGGGATCAAGCCAGAGACGAAGTGTAGGAACGGGAAATCGTGACTCAGCGGTTTGGGAGAAACAGCCGTAATACAGTAATTGTGTAACTACCTGTGGGGGTATGGGAAAGCGCGACTAAGTACACGGTGTAAGAGCAACATAAAGCACGATAGAGTAAACTGCTAACCTCAGTGTTTTGGGAGGAACGGCTGAGGTATGATCACTAGAACTACTTACGAAGTGTATAAGATGAAATAAGAGTTTCTAGAAGATGAAATCGAGAACCGTGTGTAATCGTCGGGACTAGCGACCCTAATGATTCTGATAAGTCGAATTCAGTTGCTCGACCATTCCCTTTTCTCGAAGGCCTAACAGCCTAGCACTCGGATAAACGACGACTTGGTAAGTCTCGTGCCATTACCGCTCACTCACGTCCTGTACTTCGATGTCGGAACCTCCTCATATATCGGGGGAGCGAGAAAATGGGAACAGTGGACAGGCAAATTTAGGGGGTGAGAGGGGTTTACGACGCCATGAATGATATGTATGACGAATGTAGCATTGCGAGCTATGAGGCGTTGTGAACACCAGCGCTGACCACAGCTATGGGTCAGTGGTGCGAAGCGAGGGTAAACGGGGAGAGCCGCGCTACACTGAGACTTGCACTGAACTGGTTGGAGGAAAGGGCCATCGTGGGAAACCGTGATACAATAGGCTGTGCAGGTGACCGACGGCGCGTTAACCCTCTTACTCAACGTGCTCAACGCTCGAATCTCACAGTACCCTCGCTCTGACATTGACACTTACAGAAGACGCTTGTATGGATAGTCCTGCACAAGATATGTCTAATTCGTGCGTAAATGGCCGTTGATGCGCGGCTGATCCCTGACATCGTCCATTTCAATTCCTCCAGCCCAGGTCCCTCTGCTTCGGTAAACTTAGGAATAAGGTGCGTCAATCCCTGCTTTTTCCAGTGATACCAGACCCAGAACCGTTCTTGGACAGCACTCAGATCGCCGAACCGCAGGGAAGCCCCTCCCACCTGCGTGTGACGGTCACAGGTATGTACTCGAATCGAGGCATTGATCCCCCTCCGATAAGTGTTTAATCTCATTTTCAGTCCTTCGGGTACACAATGTCCCCAATCTCAAGAACCGATTTGGCAAAAAGCGGCAGTTCTATGTGACTGTAACCAGTCAGACGACGAAAAAGAAGACGTCAAGCGTTCCAGCTGAGGGACCGACGGTGGTGTGGAATCAGAACGTCGATGCCTTGTAAGACATACTTTCGTAGTCCTCTTTGTTTCGGCTGAGAGTTCTGTTCAGCTATGTACAATCGTCTTCAAGTCTTGTACTGTGCCTCTATGCGGCGCGGTTTGCAGGTCAAGATATTCTTATCGGAACGCATGAGATGATTCCTCTCGAGTCCCAAAGTGGTTCGTTTCTTGTTATGAACTTCGCTCGTTCGACTAGCTGAACACCTCAGTTGTAGACATTCCATTTGTCCTTACCAACGGCGGCAGACAAGTTGTTGGACAGTCGATACAGCCTGTCACGCTCTACGTGACGGTCACCGTGTCACCGAACACGACCTCCAATCCGGGAAAGCGTGATTTAGTCGGTGCTGGAGAAGCTATGAGGCCCTCTATGGCCCAGGACTTAATGGAATCTACTCTATCCATTGTTACCGCCGGCTCTGAAACACTCTCACATCCGACGGATCACCTTCCAGGCCATATTACCACCTCCATGCGGCCAGTGGGCGACAGCAGTGCGGAAAGGTCACGTGCCAAGAGTGCTCTCCGTAACGCCGATGGAGCCATGACGAGGGTTGACCTCTCGAATACAAGGGAAAGTGCTCTTGAGAGGATCAAGTGGGTCATGGATACTGTGAGCCCAGTCGCAGATGTGCGTGTAATGTCCTTTTTTCCCAGCCCTTGACCGAGCCAAATTTCATTCTCAGCTTCACCCGTATGCAAAGATGGCATATGGTCTACTTTTTGCGATCCCTAAGGTGATCTGTTCGCGTTATCGTCAGATGTAAATACTTATGCTAGATCTATTTGGTTGCTAGGCCCTCCTAGAACAGTTTCAACGCGACGACAACATCCGAACCTTACTTGTCGCCATGCACGATGCGTTTGATTTCACAAGCCGGGAAGATACTTTCAAAGCTATCGGGCGCGAGTCCAAGCAGGCTCAAATCCTTACGCTCATGTTGCAGCATGTCTGTAATTGCTGTGACTTTATCCAATCGTATGCAAAGGATTCGCAATTCTGTACGTAATCCTCACCCATTTCAGTGGCCGACGTAAACATGGCTTTAGGGAAGCGAATGCTGAAGAATGTCGGTAGCCAAATCGACAAACAAATCGAGGACTTTCGCGTTGCCCTTCTCGAACTCCGAAACGCATTCTTGGATGAGGCTACCATCACTACAGAGATAACTGCACTTCAAATTCTGGACGGCGTGGGAATAATTTATGCCAATGTGGCAATAATTTCTTCCAGTGTTGCCGGCATTTTAAGTCAGTTGAAGTGGGTATCGAGCCATGTCTTAGACGTTGGTACGTAGTCCTGATACCCTGAGGGTTATCGATCTGAGAATTGCCACAGAGCTAGATGCAAAGATAAGAGAAATCCCATATGGGACGGGATCGCGCTTCACACCTGAGAAAGGTTGTCTTCCAGGAACCCGCATGGCCTTTTTGGATTTCATCGTTAATTGGGTAGACAACCCCGACTCCGAGCGTAGTCTTATTCTTTTTGGCCAGGCGGGCACGGGAAAATCATCCATCGCACATGAGATCGCGCGTCGTTTTGACAAAATGCACCGTCTTACATCATCCTTTATCTTTTTGCGTAAGGAGCAATCCAAACGCGAGGCCCACCACCTCTTTACGACTCTCGCTCGTGATCTCTCCGACCGCTATCCATCATTCAAAGCTGCACTTGGAGAGGTCATCAAAGATAACACTTCTCTTCGAGTCGGTACTTGTGACTATCCTACGCTTTTTCAATCCCTTATCCTAGAACCGCTTAAGGACCTGCATATCGTCGGTCCTATTCTCGTTGTAATCGATGCCTTAGACGAGAGTGGGGATGTGACTGGCGGAAAAGGGTTACACAAATTTCTTGCTCAAAACGTCTCTAGACTTCCGCCGAACTTCCGTGTGCTAATCACCTCACGGCCAGAGGATAGTATCCAGTCTGCGTTCGTTGGAGTCCCATCAATCCGCGTCAAATACATGGATGATCTCGAGTTGGCTGCTAAAACACATGACGATATCCTCACCTTTCTTCGGACCATGCTCCTCTCCGACGAGCTTAATATCTACTGTGCTGCGTTGGCAACAAAGGCAGAGGGGTTGTTTCAGTGGGCGGCGGTTGCCTCTGGATACATCCTAGATCCTCCCGAATTTTTTGGTTTTAGCAGGGTAAAATGCATAGAGCACCTTTTAAAACCCACGGCAGAGCACCATAGACCGGATCCGCTAGACGAATTATATGAAGAAGTCCTTCAAGGATACTTCAAGCACCAAGAAGCACGGCGTCTATTTCGCTCTGTCATGGGACAGCTCATCGCTGCATTTGAACCTCTCTCTATCCACTCTCTCATCGCTCTACGTCAGCACGCCTCTATTGGTGACAACGCCGATCCTGAATCCGTTGGTAGGATGCTCCGTCGCCTAAGCTCTTTGCTGAGTAATGTCGATTCATCCGATCAAAATCTTCCCATCGTTCCTCTCCATTCCTCATTCCGCGATTTTCTAACAAATCAAGAGAAGAGCGGAGACTTTTACGTCGACCTTGGCAATTCCCATCGTCATTTGGCCTATTCTTGTCTCAATTTAGTGCACCACGACCTCAAGTTTAATATCTGCGACCTCGGATCATCATATCTTGCCAACAGCGATGTTCAAGACCTTAATTCACGCATTGCTGAACATATACCACCTTCTCTTCTGTATGCCTGTCGATACTGGGACGATCATTTGAAGCATTTCGGTTTTGAGTCTCACCTCTTTGACAAACTCCGAGCCTTCTTCGACAAGAATTTTCTCTTTTGGCTGGAGGTGCTTAGCTTGACGGGAAATGTGCGTCATGCTTTGCCAGCATTGTCGTCTCTGGATGCGTGGCTAGTCTCTGGTCAAGGCGTGAGTGTAACCTTTGATTCGATGAGGCAAGCAAACAACTAAAAGCTTTTATCGCGACAGGTTTCTCAAGTGGAACTAGAGAAACTGCGGATATTCATTAACGACGCCTCTGCATTTGTACGGTATTTCGGAATAGCCATAGCAAAGAGTGCTCCACATATCTATCTTTCTGCTCTACCATTCGCGCCGACTCGCTCTCTTGTCTTTACACATTACTCCAGCTCATTTCCTCGAACGCTACGCGTCGAACGTGGGCGATTATCTCATTGGCCATCATCGGAGATGGTGATTTCAAACGTAGGGGGGGTCCATTCCATTGCACTCTCACCAGATGGCCAGCGGATTATCTCAGGCACGGACGATGGAACAATTCGTGTGTGGAACGCCACAACGGGGGAGATAGAGGCAGGCCCGTTTACTGGACACACGTCTTTGGTCACGTCTGTGGCATTTTCGCCAGATGGCCAGCGGATCATCTCAGGCTCGGAAGATCGAACAATTCGTGTGTGGAATGCCACGACGGGAGAGACAGAGGTTGGCCTGTTTATCGGACACACAGACTCAGTCACGTCTGTGGCATTCTCTTCAGATGGCCAGCGTATCGCCTCAGGCTCGGAAGATCGAACAATTCGTGTGTGGAACGCCACTACGGGAGAGAATGTGGCGGGCCCATTTTCTGAACACAAGTCTTCCGTCAGATCTGTGGCGTTCTCGCCGGATGGCCAGCGCATAGTCTCAGGCTCGAACGATAGAACAGTTCGAGTGTGGAACACTACGACGGGAGAGAATGTGGCAGGCCCATTTACCGGACACAGGAATACGGTCCTGTCTGTGGCGTTCTCGCCAGATGGCCAACGCATCGTCTCAGGCTCGATCGATCGAAAAATTCGTGTGTGGAACGCCACGACGGGAGAAAATATGGTAGGCCCATTTGCTGGACACACGAAAAAGGTCGGGTCTGTGGCATTCTCGCCAGATGGCCAGCGTATTATCTCAGGCTCTTCCGATCGAACAATTCGTGTGTGGAACGCCGCGACGGGAGAGAATGTGGCAGGCCCACTTACTGGACACATGGGTCAGGTCGGGTCTGTGGCAATCTCGCCAGATGGCCGGCGCATCGTCTCAGGCTCGAATGATCGATCAATTCGTGTGTGGAACACCACGATGGGAAAGAATGTGGCAGGCACACTCACTGGACCCACGAATTGGGTCAGGTCTGTGGCGTTCTCGCCAGATGGCAAGTGCATCGTCTCAGGCTCGAATGACGGAACAATTCATATGTGGAACGCCACGACGGGAGAGGGTGTGGCAGTCCTATTTACTGGACACTCGGATCCGGTCTGGTCTGTGGCATTCTCTCCAGATGGCCAGCGCATCGTCTCAGGCTCGGAGGATCGAACAATTCGTGTGTGGGACGCCGCGACGGGAGAGAAAGTGGCAGGCCCATTTACTGGACACACGCATTGGGTCAGATCTGTGGCATTCTCGCCAGATGGCCAGCGCATCGCCTCAGGCTCTTCCGATGGAACAATTCGGGTGTGGAACGCCAGGACGGGAGAAAATATGGCAGGCCCATTTGCTGGACACACGAATAGGGTCAGGTCTGTGGCATTCTCGCCAGATAGCCAGCGCATCGTCTCAGGCTCTTCCGATCGAACAATTCGTTTGTGGAACGCCACGACGGGAGAGAATGTGGCGGGCCCACTTACCGGACACACAGATTGGGTCACGTCTGTGACATTCTCGCCAGATGGTAAGCACATCGCGTCAGGCTCGAAGGATCGAACAATTCGTGTGTGGGACGCCGCGACGGGAGAGAAAGTGGCAGGCCCATTTACTGGACACATGCATTGGGTCTGGTCTGTGGCATTCTCGCCAGATGGCCAGCACATCGTCTCAGGCTCTCAAGATCGAACAATTCGTATGTGGAACGCCACGACAGGAGAGAATGTGGCAGGCCCATTTGCCGGACACCAGGTCGGATCTGTGGCACTCTCGCCAGATGGCCAGCGCATTGTCTCAGCAGGATATAGATCAATTCGTATGTTGGATATAACGAAAGACAAGACGGGAACTACGGAACAGGTCGACTTCAATGACCAATCCGAGATAAACGACGAGGGATGGTTACTTGGGCGCAATGACGAGCTTTTAACATGGATTCCGCCAGTACACAGGGAATATCTTCACCGCCCAAGTAATGTCTGGGTTGTGGCTGAACACGAAACTCTCCTGGATCTTTCTACTTTTGTGCACGGTCACAGTTGGAATACTTGTATTAACACGTAGATAGAGCTACAGCAACAATGTGTTTTTGCTTATGAATCAATAGGCTCATAAAGACAGCATGCATTACGCCTGGAAAACTTGAGGATGGTATTTGTGTTGGAATTGGTGGCCGGGACTTGTCATAGGTGAGCGTCCCCATCAACAGCTTGATCAACAGCGGTCTTCACAGGTAATCAACTTATCGTCGAGACTTGAGAGCTAGTGTACAAGCTTGAAGCCTGCAAGGCCTCAAAGGTGAACCAACAACTTTGATACGCCATGTAGTCCCGGCGTACAGGGTAGACATCGCAAACGTATGTTGTAACTTCAGATGATGAGTGACTCGGACGAAAAACTGACGGAAACAAGACGGAAATTGAAGTTCTTGTTCTTGCGGCCTTGCGGCACGCGCGGCCCGAAAGCGACCCACCCGGAGACGCACTGCTCCATAGAGCGATGACACCGTCCTCTCAACTCGATACTCCGATAGAGCTTCTTGGGCCATTAACGATGCCCGCATTTTTACGTCCTACTTTGACGACCATCGAACTAGACTCGTGACGCTTTTCACGTATCCTGGCTGACGAACCAGTAGGCTCCATCGTGGCCAATATGGGGTGTCTTTCAAGCCCCAGTCAGTTCGCTTCTTCTCACAGGATGCGCTTTTACATCAAAGACTATTTGGACGTTTTGCGCTCCTTGTCTCCCCATCGTTTTCTCAAGAAATTCGCGTTCCCGCCTCCACAAGCGATGCTAAAGTTTTCCCAAGAGTTGCCTGAAGGAGACGAAGCTGATATTTGCAGAACTGGAAATCGACAAACTCGACGCGTAGTTCTACAGCTAATCACGGGATGTTTTTATTGAGCCGACTGGCTCTCTAGTGTTCTTTCCGTTGAGTATAGCGTCCTTGGTACCGCGTACTAACCCGCGTTGTCGCGATAGCACTGTATCGTGCGACCAACCTGCATTTCAGAGCTATTCATTAGTATGTGCTCCGCGGAATGTGTCAATTGCCCCCGACCGAAACTTGGAGAATCCGAGTACATAGCATTGCAAGTGTTAGGGCGAAACAGTAGATGACCAAGATAAGCCACTGAGGAACAAGAGTTGTCAGGCTGTAGCGCTGGACCTCTTACACAGCCTACGTCAGCTTGGCGTGTCAGAATCCAGGTTCGTATGGGATACCGAAGGCCTTTGCAGGTAAAATGATTTAAGGACTGCGGTCTAGATATGCTACTGGTTCGATAGTTCACGCCACGTACTTTGCCGCTACCACAACCGGCGTCTGAGGGTAGCGTAAGAAGTTCTTCATTTCGTTGGGGGCGACGCCACCTTTGATAGCCGCCAGGACAGTTCCTCGTACTGTATCATAAGTTAGTCATTTACTTATTCGTCCATACAACACTCCCAGCTGACCAGGCAGCGCCACTGGAGCGCAACGGCATCAGTAATAGAAAGGAGCACCGACGTGTTTCACTTCGAACGCGCTGGGGGCGGGACGAAACAATCAATAATCCATTAATAGAGCGCAACGCAGCAGCTCTTTAAAGTTCACAACCTCCTACAGTATAGGTACAGTATGCTCAATTCATGACGGAGCTTTATCCTATAGTAAGTCTTATGGCCCGAGTCATACGGTACTGCACTTGGCTCAGGCCGCACCGTGCGGAAAGTTGTTATGCTTAGTAAGCGTGCCGTTGCGGACTGGCGGCTTATCCTAAGCTGCACCATCGGTTCATCGGTGACCACATGTATTAGTACTAATATGTATTGTATTACACTATAACAATAAACTATCACGTCGACCGAGCACGATATCGTCATGTCGTGGCGTTCAGCGACGTGACGACTAACTCCTCCGCGTGTTTTGACCGCGGGCGGATCGCGCACGCGAACGCTTCAGGATATCTTTTTATTTTGCCACACACGCACGCCGATCAACAAAAAGGTCATATCAGAAAGCTGTCTGAGTGCCGAGACGATACCTTCACTCACGAGATTACTCCCGCCTTGTAGTCCTCTCTTGGTATCAAGGGGACCCCGTCGCTATCGGTGACGGGTCCGATCTCGAAAGCGGCCAACACGGATGCGATGGTTATCCACATCGACGAACGGGCCATAAACCGCCCTGGGCATATCCGCCGGCCGAAACCAAAGACGGCTTCGGGAAGCTTGACATTGGGATCGAGGAAGCGCTCTGGCCGGAACTGACTGGGATCTGGGAAGACCGACTCATCGTGCAGCACGGCCCTGATGGGTGAGTGGGGATCACTTAGTCAGCGCGCTTCTATTTGGATTGGATTCAGCTCACCATGCGTTGCCGATCACCATACTCCCGGCAGGCAGGAAGTAGCCTTCGTAGACATCATCCGTAACAAGACGATGGGGAACCGCTGTCGTGTGTGAGGCTAAAGAAACCTACTTTGCTACGAACAACACGTACCAATCGGCGTGACCGGGTGCCACCGCAGTACCTCCTTGATCAGCGCCGAGACGTAAGGGAGAGACGCCTCATCGGCAAAGTCGGGAAGACGGTCCATCCCCACAACATTGTCGATCTCCATCTGTGCTTTTCTTTGTGCGTCGGGGTGAAGAACCATTGCAAGGAAGAACGTGAGAAGCGCAGCAACAGTCTATCGGATTTCTTAGGTGTTAGATGACCTCACATGCTGAGAAGATAGGACTAACAGTATCGGCACCACCTGATGGGATATCAGATAAGACCACGGAATGGAGAAAGTATACATTGAAAAACTTGCCAATATACATCGTTGCAGGAACAGCCTTTGATGTCAATTCGTCTTCGCGTGATGGTGTTTCACGAAGACCGGAGATCATGGACGCCGCAACGGACGGCACTGCGGTGCCTTTTGCCTGAACCATGGACGTCAGCTAATGCGCACCATAGTCCCGAAACAAACACAATACGCGCACAAGAGCGTCCTTCACAGTCTGATATGGCTTATTGACCATTTCGTCGATATGTGGCGCCCATTTTGCGGCCTCCTTTTTGAAACTGGCACCAGGGAACCACCAGGGAAGGTGCATGTCTACATAATCGCGTTTACGGAGGACAAAATCACGAGTATTATCAGTGACCTACAAAAAGGAAGCATGTCGAACGTCCAGCCCGTTATGGATGCTGATTCGACCGCTTGAAGCGCCTTCTCTGCCAAAGAGACATATGGATCGTCGTGTGGGGCGATGTCGATGCCGTATGCGATCCCCATGATTACCTGCCCTGACATGCTGCAAGACGACGTAAATCGTTGACCAGTCAAAAAGAGAAACGGTAGTGGTGACTCACAATCGTAGATGGTCCCCGTAATGTTCGGGCGTACGAAGGAGGTTCACGAGAAGTTGTCGAGTAGCTTTCAGCTCTCGGGGCCGATATTGTCGCGTTGCGCTGGGGTGAAAGTGCTCGTGAAATACTTTACGCCAGGTTCGCCATCTTGGACCGTATGGAAGGAATGCGATGTTCCAACTCATGCGTATTCTAAATAAAAGCTGATCAAGAATCGACCTCGGGGAAGGACAAAAATCGAGCACTTACAACCGGGTAAGGGAAGGCAGTGGGGGCCTTGCAAGGCATATCTTGTCAGTATCAATAGATGAAGCAGAGGCATATCCTGCACCTATCAGAATAAATCGAAGATCGCTTCTCGAAAAGCTCGTGCACGGCTTTTGCGGAGTTTAGGACGATGATGTGCGTGCCGAGAGCCGTAGCGTGTACTATGTCAGAATCTATGGTTCCTAAGATGTAAGGTGTCGTCTCGATCGAGTGGTGACAAGTACCCACCATACTGTTTACCCCATTTCCAATATATTAGCCACTGGTTCTTGCTGGGCATATCTAGAACATTTCCGACTATAGGTAAACCCTTTGGACCAGGGGGAAAGGGAAGGGGATGCCGCCTCCTGCGGACGGCATAAAGGGATATGACGACGCAGAACGAGATGACGGGCATCCATGCGCGAGCGCGGCTTGAGAAAAATTCCATGTTTGGCGTTTCCATGCTGGCCTGATGTCTATGTGTTGAAACGAAGAGCTGACTCTAAGTGCTTCTTCCTAAGCCAGCTTTTATATGCGTCTTCAGTCGCGGATGAGATTGGACCAATCTCGGGAGTACAACAGAAGCCCCGTATGGAACACTGTATGAGAACCCCAATATGACACGCTACCTAGGTTCGCCGACTGTGTCCAGAGATCTACGGGACCAAGAATGTCCAACAACGTCTCATAATGCGATGCTCGGGGATTATCCCATCGAGGTGAAGGATGGGCGCTGAGTCAGCCACGTTCCAAGGAGAAATATAGTCGCTGGGGTAACACCGAATTTGTGGCGTATCCAGAGGGGATCAGATATATACGAATCCGAGGGCGACGATTCGCTTGTCGGCCGAAATCTGGTTGGAGCCAGTGTAAGCATATAAGAGCAATTCGATGATTGGAGAAAGAGGTGTGCCTGGGTGCAACTAACCCACCGTCGTCGTGCAGAATGAATTCGAATTTAGCCAACATGCGACAACGAAAGAAGCTATCCAACCGGACTTCTGATTTGCACCCAATGGTCCATTGTACAAAACGGCGATAAGAGTCATGCTCAATACTGCACTGTATGTTAGAACAAGAACTGAGCGCTCACCAAGTGAAGATGGACGATGTGACGTGTCAGAACTTGCCGTGATAGGGCGCTTCGGAAAGTCCCGCGGGAGTCGCGAGTCGCGACGACCGGGCTCAGTTGGCAACTATAGGACAACTCCATCCCTGCACGCGTACCTCAACTGCATCGACCACTGGAGACGATTTTTGTCGTTCTCGACAATCCGCGAATGTCGTGGCGAGGACTTGAGTGGGCACAGCAATTCCCTGTACGCGCGCGACATGAGCTGGCAATAAGCGGGCCCTCATGGTAGAGTAGGCGGATGTTACGTTGGTAGGCTGTGCGAAGCTCCCATGTAAGCATATTGATGTGTCTGACGACGTCCATAGGTGGGCTGGGGCGATCTGATGCCCTGACAGTCAAAGAGCCAGGCTAGATGCTTTTTCTGCAAGGGATGACAGACGAGTGTGATTAAGCAGCGTTGGTTACAGCATTGAAAAACGCGTTCTTTCTTGCATATTCGTCGTCGAGAATGACACTTGTCTGGGTAAATAAACGTAACAAATGAGCCAAGATGGAGAATGGGCTTTGCACCGTCGATATTTGATGCGGTGGTTGGAGTTGGATTTCTGACAGAGGTGATGCTGCAGGTATGTTTTTTCTTGAAAATATATTTATATATAAAGCCGAACTGGAGGGGAAACCGGGATTTCGAGCAGGGCTATGAGTCCGAAACCAGTTGGTGACCCACACCAGAAGTGCTCAAACGCTTGTGATCTAAGCTACAAAAGCTTCAAAAGTCTGCGACTCATGCGACGATTCCACCTGTAGTTGACGTCTGATTGCTGAAACAGATTCCCGATTTTCGGTGGCTCCAAGCTTTTCCAGTGTCGGTACCATGAAAGGATCGGATAGAGTGCGTAGGTACGCCATCCACCGCCGTTCCACTGTATACAAGTTAGGTGATATTTTCTCACCACTCAGGCTCGAGAGACCCAGAATACCTGACGTCAACGGCACTCGGGGTGCAGTGGTACTATGCAAACTCCAGATTCGATTGATTGGTCAAACGAACACCTGAGTTGCCACGTTCCCTCTCTTGATACATATGGCGAGCGACATTCTTTGGTTGTCGCCTGTCTAACCATCTCCTCTCCCTTATTCGACGGATGATCGTCTTACGTAGTTCTTCTGCCGCGGACTGTCTAGTGAAGCGTACCTGTGGCTTGCATGGAGAGCCTGAGCTGTCTCGAAAATCCGATTATCACTGCATATAAGCGGACGATCCCGCATCTTACGTCGCGGTGACACGACGCGAACGCGGATGCAGTAAGTTCCCTCTCTTCCTTTTCCATGTGTGCCGAACGAACGCCGTCTCGGAGAATCTGACATTGAAATGTCTACCTCGTCCGGCTCGCGAGAAGCTGGGATACGAGAGACCGAGGCCCGGCAAGATTGTCCAGGATTGGCTGCTCTGTTCTAGCTCAGGCTCTAGCGATCGCTCTTTGTTCTTCCCTGATGAACGAGTACGTTATCAGAGGGATGCTACAGGGCAGTTTAGGGACCGAGCGCCCGTCACCTGTCGCATCGAGGACAAGCCAAGGACAAAGAACGGACCTTACCCCGCGAGTCTGGTCTTGGCCAATGTAGGATAAGGGAACGCGGGGTTCCCCGCCGCACCTCCCGAGAACGTCGCAGCCACCAGGAGGTTCCACTTATCATTGTAAGTTGGGACGCGAACAGTTCCCCTCAGATGTGGTTTCAGACTACACGTGTTTTCTTGGCTCCGGTCTGTATTTGGAAGGGGGGGCCATGTAGGTATGGTCTGGGTGGGTCGACAGTCCCTGAGTCGCTTCGTTTTTCCAGGACCTTCCAGGACCTGAGTTTCAGCAAGTCTTCTGAGGCGGAGCTCCATTAATTCATTGCTGAGGGTTCACGTTTTTTTCGAGCCATTCTCATGGTTCTTTCGCCCCGCGGTTGATCCTGCAATGGACACATTCGACGTCGGGGGCATATTCAACTGCTGTACGAATCCGTGTGTTAACGAACCGCCGAAAGGAATCCGATGTCTGTGTTTTCCGTCTCCCTTCCATTGTCGTCGCCTAGGCTCATCTTTGAATACAGACGTTGCTACTGGCAGAGGGGCATGGTGCCGTTACGGACCCACATTACTTCCGATCGTTCGGAAACTTAATTCAAATAATTTAACGCCTCAACTCATGCGTACCTTACTCACGATGGGCGCCTCTTTTCCCTTATCAGCAGCGATGGCCAGCTGGATCCTATCCTTGACTCTGCTATTCCTAACGCATACTGTACTAACTAACTGATCTACCTCTGAGAAAGAGGACACCATTAGTCATGAGTCTCTCGATTTATCACCCCCTTCCCTATTTACCCACGGAAGTAGTTTCCAAGATTCTGGCAGAGCTCGATATTAAAGAGCTCGTGGCCTGTCAGTGCGTGAGCACCTCTCGTCCTACTGTAACGCGAATCTGCCTTACTGAGCTGGCACCTGCAGACGTCTCGCCGCCTGCGCTCGATAATCTCTGGTTCACTGCTGCTGCAGTACCACATCCGCCTTGCCGCATCTGGCATGCACGACGGGTCACTGAGCAACGCCAGTACGGCCGAACGGATGGCAGCCCTGCGTGCGTATACTGATGCCTGGCGGGACCTCGCCTGGTCCGCATACGACAAGATCGACATCCCCGGCTCTGCGATGCCGCAATTCTCAGACGGCGTCGTGGCGTATCTCTCTGATGACAGGCGGGCACTCACAGTGCACCAGCTCCCGTCGAAGCTGCGTAGGCTCGCCGCGCACCGCTGGACGCTCGAGTTCGACTTTGTGATTGCCCGGTTTACCCTCGACGCCACGCAGGACTTGCTCGCGCTCGTCCCTATCTGCGTCACGCCTGGCCCCTCACAATGGTACGTGCATCGCGCCGCCCGCACTAAACCCTTTCGTGCTGACCACCCTCTATCAGGTTCGAACCTCGTATCCTTCTCCGCGCACTCTCGACAGGCAAGCCGCACCCGCTCGCCTCCCCGGGCGCAGCCACAGCGGGCGCTATCGAACTGGCCGAGAGCAAGCTGCAACCGAACATGGACGGGGACACGACGAGCATACACGGCTCGTACCTCGGCACGGTGGTGCAAGGGGGCGCTTCGGACGAGCTCGCGATCTGGAACTGGAAGACAGGCGAGCGCGAGTGGGGTATGCCACTGGACAAGGGCGTCGGCCAGTGGTGCTTCCTCGACGATGCGCACATCCTCTTCCCCAAGAACGTCTTTGCGGGCAGCCCCGTGCTTCGCGCGCGGCAGCGCCGCCTGCACGTGCTCCGCTTCCGCAGTACGCAGGGAACAGCGTCGCAGCCGTCCGACCCTGTTACCGAGCGTGTCTTTGTGCTCCCGGACCCGCGATACCCGCACGGCTCGTCCATGGGCGCGCGCCTACTCTCCCGACCGACCCCGGACCCCTCCGCATCCCTATCCGCCTTCGCCGCAGGCGAGCTCTTCCACCCGAGCGCTGATGATCACCTGCTGACCGTCGAGCTCTGGGCATACTACGCGTCCGGATGGGAGGTGACCGACCTTCACATCCCGACGCGCGTCCTGTTATCCCTGCCGCCCCCTTCCGCGTCCATCCACGATACGCCGGCCCGCGGCCCGCGCATCGTACCTTGGTCCGCCTGGCGCCACGCCATCACGCAGTCCCCGCCACTCGAACATCCACGCGATATGGCCCCCCTCGGCCCGCTCGCACACGGCATGCGCCGGCTCTCCTGGAGCTGCGGCGCCAACTCGCGCTTCCGTGCCGTGCGCTCCACCGCTCAGCACTCGCGCCCCTCCTCTTCCTCCTCTTCCTCCTCCTCAATGCGCCGCAAGACCGTCTCTGTATGGGATCTCCATCCGGGCCGCACGGAACAGGCCCTGGCCTCGCTCCGATACAGCGGAAGCGACGTCGATGGCAGTGGCGGAGGTGCGGCCGTCATACAGCATGCATGCTCTTGTGGCGGTGGCGGTGATGATGTCCGCAGCCGTGTGACTGCGACGGCACCGCCATCCCCGTCGGAGCCGCAGCAGCCTCCGAAGCGGGCGCAGTGGCCTTACGTCCTTTCCGAGGTGCCGCTCCCACGAGAGATCCAAGAGGCCGACCCGATCGGAATCAAATTCGCCATGTGCGGAGATGCGCTTGTCGTCCTCGAGGTGAGCAAACGCACGCCTCAATCTTTCCTCAACTATCTCCTGACTGCGGTTCGCCCTTAGCTCGGGGACCACGAAACGAACAGGTTGCATGTACTTACGTTCTGACCACTTCTCCCACCTACCATATCGCCCACCACTTACTCGGACCACCTTTGAAAAATATTGGCCATAGTCGTCCTCGCCGCATATGTCATACGTACAATTTACGAAGTCCGTGGAGGTCTATCGATTTAACGGAATTATTACGCTACACTATACCATCCCTATACCATGCTCTGCACGTACAAACGATGTACTACGCTAATGTATAATGGCAGACCGACCGTCCTTGCTCGCGCCAGCACTCGGAGTCTCCATGAGCAGCAACACGCAGAAGCCCGACAGCGCGAACACTACTATGCTCGCGTACACCGGGAAGGACGGGTCGATCATCAACAACGCCCCACCCGCCATAGGCGCGATCATCCCGCCTCTGCATTACCCCAGTAAGTATATGACAACGCAGTCGAGATGGGAAAAAAGGGGAGGACGCACATCCGAGAGAGCGCAGAGGCTGCGCCGCAGGCCGTTCCGCGAACTGACGAGATAGGGAGATAAATAAATCATTTAGGAGGGCCCGGCAGCGATCGGGGCTCACCTCTCGTCGCAAATATCTCGGGTGTCCACCTGGTTTCATAAGGAAGAAGGGAAAAGGGGCCGTATAAGTGTCTGTGAACATGCCAGCGAACTGATCGCCTACCCATATAGCACAGCCCACATGGTCTGTGGACGGTGACATGTTAGCAAAAACTCGGGGCGAGGGAGCAGACGAAAGAGATTATCACTGACCGTAGCGCTCAGGCTGATCCCGACAGTGCTCGCTGTGACCGCGACCGGATTACTCACGAGTACAAAGACAACACAAAGCAACGCCGTCAAAAACGTGCTGCCCGCAAGTGCCAGCCTCCTGCCAAGTCGGGGCCACTCTATCAAATACGCGCCCAACTACATACGCCGGGGCCCGGGCTTAGTCGTCAGCGATTGCTGGGCTTGGAACAAGCGACGCACCACGGCGCCGGGACACCCTCCAATAGTGAAAATAACGACATCCCAGAGAGTCCTCTCGAGCGTGTCCATCGCCTGCGCACGTGGCAGGCTGCTCACGTTACCTTGCCGCGTCTCGAGCAGCTTGGGTAAGTACACATTGAACATTGTATACGCGAGCGACATGCCCCACCACGCGCCCCACACGAGCACGGTCGTGCGGCGCCACTCGGGCGCAAGCACCATCAAGAAACGACCAAACCAGGCGCGTAGGGGCCGCCGGATGCGCCGCGGCAGCGCAAACCACGCGCGGTCGGCCACTTCGTAGAGCGACGAGCGCACCGATGAACGCGTATCCGCGCGCGGACGCTGCGTGCGTGGCGGACGTGGGCGCGCGGGCGGTACTGGGGCCCCATCAATGAGGCCCTCCTCTTCCTCTGTCGGCAGACTGGACCGCGGCCGCGGCGGCAGGGTGACGCCCGGGAAGTTCGCACGCCGGGAGTCTGGAGTCAGCTGATACGAGAACGCCTGGCGCTCGGAGGTGTGGATGGGGGCATGGGCAGCGAGGGGTGCGTCAGATTCGCCCATGGCGGCGTAGTCTTTGATGGGTGGCGCACTTTCCGTGCCCTCTGGTGGTGACGGACTGAGCGGCATCGACGCGTTGGTCGGAGCCGATGGGGCTGCGAGGTCTTTTGGAGATTCGGAGACTTCGCCGTCGGCATCGAATAATGGCGTGGAGCTGTTCTCGGTGCGGATTGATGGATGCGGTGGGTACGAAGAATCCAGTGTGGGCGGGACGCAGATACGGTCGACGACATCCTCGAGGTCGAGTTCGAGCTCGGAGCCGTTGAATCTAGAGATCATCTGGAGTGATTCGAGCGCGTCTTGTGGGCGGCCGGCATGCACCAGGTAGCGCGGGGACTCGTGCAATCGGAAGAACACGATCCGCGCGAGGAACATTGTTAATGTCTTGGAACACACCTGTAAGCGAGGCGGAACCGACTGCACGATGGGAGAAGAGCACATACGATGAGGCCAAGAGCAACGAGCTCATATTTCCATCCAAGATTGTCACGCAAGTCACATGGAGCAGGCAAAGGCTGACAGGAGTTCTTGGGTATAAGTACTATGGCTACAAGGGCGGCTAGCACTGCCCCAAAAGAGAAGAATACAGAGAGTGCTGTGACGAGATACTCTTTGCCGCGAGGCATATGTTCTAGAAGAAGGGTGCCATCTGTGGGCATAGACCCCTTTGATAGAGTCGGTATACATGTTACGACGAGAGAGAGAAAAAGTAAAACGTACCCCGACAGCACTACCAAGAAAAAATAGCGCGACACAGAGCATTGGAAATGTCGTTGCAAATGAGGCGGCTATTCCAAAAAGGGATGTAAAAAATAGGGTCGCGTTGAAGGCAGTGCTACGACCCATGAGGTCCGAGCCTTACGTTGCTAGGTTCAACCTTGCTAACCAGCAAAAAAACAAACAACTCACAGGTGCCCCAACCGACCGCTCCAATCATCATACCACCAAACATTGAAGAAGATAAGATGCCGATACGGTTGTCAGGAACTGCAAAAGGTGCGGGTGTAGGCAAACAAGTAAGGTGACCATGTATATGCGCATGAATGCCTGAGAAACGACGTTCGAGTCGGAGGAGTCGGGAAGACTTACGCAAAAAGTGACGTTGTATGCGAGGAAGTATTATGGCCATTGCTTGTATCCACATCTGACATCGCGCTGAAGAGGAAACGGAGAGAAAGTTGTGGGGTCATGCTCACGTTATCGGCCATCCAGCCTTTCGGGGAGAGGATTAGGTGAGGACGACGAAGGGTGAGGTGACACACCGAAACCACACAACGAAAGGAGCGTCCACTGGTAGGTGCCTAGAAAAAAAAATGAGCATCACGAATCAGGAAGTCGACAGAAAAACGCGCCCATGCCAATGCGATCTATAGTCTTGTCGAGAGGGGTGCGGGAGTCGAAATCGATTCCTTCTGGGTCGTCGATATCATCGTCGCTGTTCAGCCTTGAGTAAGTCATGACAGTGTGGTCCCAAAGGCCGGAAGCGCGGGGGGTAACAGCCATGTGTGGATGGGGACTATATAAAGGAGCGAGAATTAGGGAGAAAGATTTGCTAAGCCAATCTGTGGCATAAACGGGGAGGGAAGACGCTATCGTGCGTCAAGGGTTACGGCCAAGTGAGTCACCGGAGAGAATGTCACCGCGGCGAATGACAAGAGGAGTGTATTGAACGCTGGCATGTCACAATGTCTGATGTCTGTATATATGCGTGCATGTCTCTGTTTCTACCCCAGCCCCAGGTTCCGGCTCTCTGGTCGCTTTTTCCTTTCCACACACGTCTCGCCGCGGGTCTATATATTCCGCATATACGACACGACGAGACAAACTGACCACGTATACACAGTAGTGAAAGCCTGGCGTCAGACATGGTGGCCAATACAGCGTAACAGTGGTTGGGTCAGTTTATTGTAAACCGTACCCTCCCAAGAGAAACCGTCTCTGGGTAAAGGACTACTATCCCGATCCTCGGATTCTTCTCAATTTTATGCAAACTCTAGTTCCTTCCGTATACTATTCGAGCAGGCTAAGTGCCAGGCCGAAGCGTTCGGGGTCGAAGATCTCCTGAAGCGCCCGCGGTGGGAAAAGGCCGGGGTCTCTGTATGTGCAAGCGACGCCCTCCCGCTCCCGAGGACACCACGGGTCTCTCGGTCATTTCCCTCTAGCGGTTGCGCGGCCCGTCTCTTCTCAGGGCTATACGGTACACCGTGACCTCAACTCGCAGTGGCTGCGCGCGCTTCTTGCTGCGCGACTGCTTCTGAAGCTCACTTTGTTTCTTCGCAGCTGCGGCGGACAGAGGCTGTGCGCAAGAATGGACGCAGCCTTTCTTATCTTGGCTGGCCATCTAAAAATAACTCGGTGTCTCGTTTACAGGCCATTAGGGCCCCGATGATGTAAATGTGCACACTCCACACTCAGACGGCACGCACCCTGCTTCGCCTAATCCTTCCGTTCCTCCCCATATAAGAGCCCCTAATTCGTTCAGAACCCTCCTTCTCCTTCCAACAACCGATACCTCTCCTCCGTCTCTCTCCCAAAGTCCCACTTCATAGCACTCTCGAAATGGAAGCCGCCTCCAAGCCGTCCACTCTTCCCGTTGCGTCCCAGCCCCAGCAGGCCATCCAAATGAGTGCGTGATCCCCTTCTTTATTTGATCGCGGGGACGACCAGGCTGAGCGCAATCGAACTACGAAAAACACATCAAACGAATAGATGCGCTGAACCCTGCAGCGCCGGTGAACAGCCAACAGCAGCACCACGAACACCAACACAAGGCGCGCCGTCTCCGCGGAGGAGGAGCAGGTCGCGTACGTCTTTTATTCCGCACTCCACACTCCTCTCCACCACCCGACCTATCCCGTGCGCCCACCAAACCCACTTGCTCTTCGCCGCAGTGCGGCGCCGTCATGAGGCTGGTGCAGCTCCACCCAACGCGCTACGCCCCTGGCACTTTCCCATTATCCTTCAACCGGACTGGCTGAGCGCTGACCCGGCTTTTCCCTTTTTCCCCATCTATCCAAAATAGGATTGCTTCATTGGGCTAGTAGAATGCTTCATCTGCTTCGGTACGTGACAGACTTGCCCAAAAATGCCGTCATTTAGCTGGGCACTAACATACAACCTTCCGCCTTACTTTCATTTCATTCCGATAGAATGCTGCAAGGTCCGTTTATCTCTCCCGGTTTCTGCCTGTCTGCCTGCCCTCGTCCTCGTTGCTACTTGTACTTCTCCCGTCTTTCCCCATTTTGAATACTTCTCGTTCATGTCATGCGACGCCGCGCACAACTGTTGACACATCTTTTCTCATACAGGGATGTTGCGAGTGCTGTGCCGACATCATCTGTGAGACCCCTATAGTCATTATCTCTCCCACACGCATACTAATGACACCTTCACAGGCTGCCCCTGCGAGATGTGCTGTTAATCGTGCAGGGGAGATGGCGCGATGTTCGGGTACCCAATTGACGACGACGGTGGACGCATCACACTCTACCACAACTATTCGTTTTTTTTTGGATGTCGCACATTGTGTTGTTAATTTTTCGTGAAGAACGTACGATGTAGGACGAATACATGTTTGTTTCCTTTTTATCCTCCAACTTCCCAACCTAGCGTCGAGGCGAAATAGGGGCTTCTTTTAGCAGGCATGCAAGCAAAGTACCGTAAGCCTAAATCGAGTTCATTTTTCCATAATAAGAGGTAGAAGTTTATTGGATTGAGTGGAAAGTGTTGCGGCAAACTCCGTAAGTTGTTCCAGAATTGATATCGCCGAAGGCGAAATCCCCGCAACCAACTGGGACTAGGCTGTTCTCGAATGTGGCCCTTTGCGCTTCGAAGTCAAAGTCGAAAGAGGGGTTCCTAACAAAAACCCCTACCGATGCTGGCGCTGTCATTGGCCAGCAAATTACAGGTTCTTGTTAGTCGTTGGCCCATGACGCAACACGACATACTTCGTGATTCTCCGGGTTCTAGAATCTCGGGCGAATGTCCTTTTCTTTACATGAGGGAGGACATAGACGGTGGATCCGAGCTAACAGGTCGCGATGAAACGCCTCAAAAACTCAAAGCACAAGACCAAACGCGATCCGGGCTCAAATCCGACCTGGTGCGCAAGCACGCCCCAGCAACCTCGACACTTGACGACTCGCAAAGCCACTTCCAATGGGGAGAGGGTAGGCCACAGATGCATGGGTGTTATGGGTAGGGCGACGTCGGTATAGAGTACAGAACTCTATGTAGCACTTCATGTTAGGAACTAAACAAGGCACACACCGGAAATAGAAAAAATATAAAATATAAAATCTTGAGTTTACTTTACTGTAACTGTACTATATATACTGTCTGCGTTTCGTGCCGAGCTTATTGACCTCTGAGTCCACATTCTTCTGCCCATTGTGCCGAAGGAGATGAGGAAAATCTAGGAATATCCGTCTAAGCCAGACTTCCGCTAAACTGGCTAACGCAATGTTCCACAGGCTCGGCGTCGAGCGTAATACGCTTGTAATCAAATCACGATCAATGAATTGTCAAGAAGTGGTAGGTAGTATCGCCTAACTATTATTACAAGAGCCTCACTGGGCATACGTGGGGTACGGACGGTTAGGGTGGGTTGAGAGGGGTTGAAAGCCATGCGAAAGCGATGTAAACCAAAAAAGGAGGCTAAAATGCGACATACAGATAGCGAAGATGTATCCATAGCGCCCAACCAAACCGAATCCGAAGGAAAGCAAAAGGAAAGCTATGAACGGTGTCGCTGTAAGTCCTGCTGCTAATCGATAGTCCAGAAAAAGGAATTTTGAGATGAGCATAGCATACGATCGATCAAACGCGCGTATAGGTTGTAAAAAAAAAAACAACAAAAAAAAAAAACGCCACCATAGCGAACTCCCAACTTCATGACGTCAATAGTGATCCGATGGGGCATAGTTCCGCAAGGTTCCCATGCAAAAAGGTGAAAAGGATGAAAGACTCATGGTGGGTGTTGTGTAGACTTTAGACCGCGACGCCGCTCTGTAGTCCGAGAAGGGCCTGATGCGTTGTCGCACGCTACAAACGGCCTATCCCATTCGTCCAGTAGTTGCTGACCAACAGTCGGTTCCAGCTCGGTTCCGTCCCGTGATACCTTGACTTCGCGGCCATGATTCCATGGATTCCGCAGATGCCGCGTACGAAAGAACGGCAGGGCATCCGTTCGAATCCACTCTATGCGAAAGGGTCGATCCCAAACTGGCCCTGTACCATCGTCCCTCGTGTCACGATCCTCGAATGGCACTTCGGAGACAGGAGGTTTCGATCTGTCATCGAAATCGATTGGCGGTGAAATTACATCATGCTCGGCCGACTCGCGAATGCCTCTAGCCGGTGGATTCTCGAGGACATGAGATAGCGCGTCAGAACTGAGCTCGGGAGATGACGCCTGGACAGGAACGGTTGTACAGGGGGGACTCGTACTGGGGTTTGGCAAGGAGTTGGTTGGCCTATCGTACGGCTTACGTGGCCCGGCCGACGCAAACGACTGCTGACCAACAGGCGCAGATTGAGGTTGAGGTGACTCTTTAACAACTCGACACTCATCGGGAGGTAAGATGTAGAGTGGGTTCTGCCGTTTCGCACCAGTATCGTCCGGCGATCCATGCGCACCAGCGCCAATTTCGCCTAACGACAGTACCGAGCAAGGGGGGGCGGTAGAGCCAGTAGCAGACGCCCAAGGCATGCCAATTTCGTCCTGTGAGACTGGTCCTGCCATCCTATAAACAAATTAAGCAGGCATAGAAAGGCAAAACGAGAATGAGAGCTAACCTGGCATATCCGTAAAACCCGCCACTCTTATTAACGCTAAAAATGAGAAACACATCCCTACTAGTGCGAAATGCCTGGTCTAGAATCTCTTCGTTGTGACGCTGCGTTGCCCAGACTTTCTTCTGGACACTCAGGTCGAGATCGTGCTGCCAAGGTGTGAATTTGAAATGGTCGCGGGCTTGAGAGAGGCGGGATACTCTACCTGCGTCAAGGATTTTAGAATAAAGTACCGTTGAGGGAAGTACCGTGTTAGGATGTCCGAGTTCGTACTTGCGATAGAAGGCGAACGCGAAAGATTCGAGTGAGTAGAAACATGCCCCTCCTTGGTCCCTTGGCCGTCATCACTTGACACTGACAAAGGTGATGATGACCTCACTATGTCCTTCGGTGGGCATACCGTGTCTGCCTGTTCGCGCTGAACCTTTGCTTTCTGTTCCTTGACCCACTTGATATGCATAGCATTACCACGCTGTGCGCCGACGCCGGCCATTAGATCGTCTTCTCTTCTCCGAACACGGCACACAAGGCGCGGGCACCGTTGATCATCGGGGCGAATTGGCTGACCATTGAAACGCACCGTCGCTGCTTCGAGCTGTGCCTCAGACTCGAAATTGACAAAAGCGCAACTGGAGCGCGAGATTAGGAAAACAGTCAAGACACCGCCGTAGACTTGTTGCCTATCCTTGGGGTTCCGTTTGCTTGGAGATAGCGGAGGTAAAGGTTGGTTGAAAAACTCCCGCAATTCATCGTGCGTCACATCAGAGGGCACATTTCCGGCCCACATCACCCAGTCCGACCTAAGTGCCGGGGTCTTGGGATGGTAAGAGCGACGTTCCTGGTGCTTGTCCTTGCCCAACGGTGAAATCTCAGTGGTCATGGCACGTGCACTTGGGGGTGACATGTTGGGACAAGGCTCCTGTGTGGCCTCTTGCCTCGCATCGTTTAAAGGTCTGCCAATACGTGTCTGATCTGTTGGCCTCCGAGGTTGGGGTTCAGAAGGCAGTGACACGGTATTCCGCTGGCCTGGCGGTCCGCCCTCGAGTTGTCCGGCTAGAGGATAACTAGCGGTCAACAATGGCTGAAACTCACGTTGCGTTCCCTCAAACGAGTTCGATGCTGCGGCGGCACCCGGAGGTGAATACCACCACATCCCTTGACTTTCTTGTCCGGTGGGGAAGCTGTAGGGTCGGGCATAATGAGGAGAGCGGTGTAGCCCATAGACAGATAGTGCAGGCACAAGAGAAGTCGGGGAAGGGTAAGTATATGAGGGAGGCGTTGCATATTCCATTGGCGTATAGGCGCCATGCGTAGCATATGGTGTGAGGCGGTGTGCACTGCTTGAAGAACCAATCACAGTATGTCGCGGTGATAAGGGAGAATTGGGGGGAGGAGACGTGCTGATGGGAGCATGTGGATAGATAGGCGATGTCGGGGCAGAAGCTCTAGGTGGGAATATATGCGAAGGGGTTGAAACGTGGTCAGGAGGTGTCCGGTATTGGTAGACGGGTGCGTGAGGCCGAAGTGTGATCATCATAGAAGGAGAGACGTATGCTGGGCGGTGCACATTCTCTTCTTGTCCGGGTGAACCTACGTGGCTAGGGAAAGCGAAGGGTGGTGAGTAAACCATGTGTAGGTGTGGATGCGCGTTGTACAGAAGCGCATGTTGGTGGCCCACGGAGCCCCCACGCTGCGTGACCAGAGGCGCAGACGCAGGGTGAGGGGAAGGGTCAATGAGAACAGACGCAAGACCCTCGGGTCTGGCATACGTCCCCGGGGCGCTTGTATGTAGACTGTGATAGGTGTTTTGTGGTAGAGGGATGTCTGGGGCAGTGGATGGATGACTTGGAATAGAGCCCACGTGGGGTTGAGAGCGAGACGTGATTGGGGGCACGCCAGACTCGAATG
Source organism: Lactarius psammicola (assembly GCA_025769895.1). NCBI lineage: Eukaryota > Fungi > Basidiomycota > Agaricomycetes > Russulales > Russulaceae > Lactarius > Lactarius psammicola. The sequence continues at coordinate 105,976 of WTXK01000135.1, forward strand.
ATTGGGTGTAATTCATGTCCATAGCTACTGAGTAGGGAGTTGCACTATCATCACACATATATTCTGCCGGACGGCGGGTCCAGATACCTGAGGAAACTTCTGGAACCGAGACGCAACGTCTGTTGGAAATGCCACAAGACGGCGGAACCATGTCATCGACTAGAGTTCAAGGCAGTCAGAAGAGTTTAACTGTTATGGGAGTTTAAGAAAGGTATACAGTACTTGAACCAGCCCGCGAGGTGCGCTTGCAGCGGAAACGACCATCTTGCAAGAAACACTCGGTCAGACAACGCACATGACAAGAAATAGAGAGAGTAAGGAGGCGGGGAAATTCCACAGGTATCGACTCAGCACCGCAGTATACATGACGAAGTCCCGTGTAATTGCTGGTCGACTGGGGCGACACAGGCGAGAGGCAAGTAGAGCCGTCTTTCATAACGATGGAACCCCTGGCCTGGCGAAAAAAAGTTGTGTAAGCGGGGAATTCCTTTTTGGGAGATAAAAACGAACAATTAGTTATGACCAGATCTTGGATAACCAGTTATCTTCATTCTCCGCTCATTCCAAGGGCCCCATCGCTATGAAAAACGGCTGTAAAACCCAATCGGGTATTTCCGAACAAAGCAGGGAAAGTGGGGAAGAACGCATATAATCACACTCACCAGAGTCTGCGGAAGTCTTAGTTGCTGTCATCTTGCATAGACGGTGCTCCTTCTGCAGAGCGCTTTTATATCCTTTTCCAAGCCCATCAATTTGAGGGTGCCTCAGTGATTGTGTACCTCGAATAGGTGACGACGTACCCAGGGTTCTCCAAGTGTGAGGGACATGGATGTGGAGCGAAAAACGTGAGGGGGGTGGGAGTGTAAATTTGAGGTTGGCTCCAACAGATAGAGGGTATGGGGGACATCATGACGCAGCAGGAAGGGGTGGCGACAAACCCCGGATAATTGTTCTTCGACTGGTTGTTACAGCTCCACAACTGCGATGTCTGCATCGCTTTGGAGTTGCGTTCCTGAGACAGGACTCAGACCAGATCAGAGAAATCAAGTCTGCATAAATCCAATTCCAAGATGAACAGACGCACACACCGCAACCTCTAATAATAACATCATCCGCCTCCATGACCTCCTCTTCTTTGATGACTCCAAAACGACGGTTACCCTTTTTATGTGTACTGATCATGTCTTTGCCATTTCGATTATTGCTAGATTTGGGCCTTGATTCAGTCTCAGCTAAGTAGCTCGTTGCCCAAAACTCACAAAAGATTTTCTGTAGCTTCAACAACACATCGTAGACGCATCAAACTGTACATAATGATATAAAATTTATTCTCTATTGCATAATATATTTTTTTAAATTTGTTTCAAAAAAAAAGGGGACGTCCAAGTTTGACCTCACCTTCGCACTCTTTTGTTCCACACCAACAGCATCATTCGGCAAGCAGTGATCTGTCATCTGTCAGATTTTGCTGACATGTGGGTAAGAGCCATCGCGCAGTAGAAGAGGGGTCTGAATTTCGTCACCCTCTTGCCTTGGGTGCACACTCTACGATAGGCGAGTTTGGTTTCTGGAGCTCGATCGCCCCAAATTACTGACTCCAAACTTATCGTGTATAGCATTTGTCATGCGAGAGATCTGTGGGATCTGGGGTGTGGATCCTTGTTTAGGACCAACCCTTGCTCCGGACCATCCGCATCCCCTCGAATTTTGTCTTTGCTGTAGTTTAAGTTGTAAATCTGTACGGATTCCCCTATTTATTTATGATCTCATATCCATAGAATCCAAAACATGTACTATTCTTTTGGGCAGAAAGGCTACAGGGAAAGTACCGATCTACTCGAATCTTTTCAATGTGCAACTGCGAGTACGATACGCGTGCAACCACGCAAGAACGATAGTCTAATACTGTAGATGACACGCCTCATCTGGGCCCTCGAGTCCACACTTGAGCCCGAAGACCTGTGAGAGGTCTTGTTTTTCATTGTTTTGCAAAGCCACAGCAAGTCATTACCAGACGGGGAAACATCACGTACAAGAAAAGGTTTTTTCTGCCTCGGAAACGCGTCCGTTATGGATATGTTCAAGAATTCACAAAATGGTGGGATCTTTGAATCGACAACCCCGGAACCTGCACTGGCGATTCACAGCTTCTAATTTGCTCAACTCCCATGCTCTGAAGAAGCAATCCTATATTTTACAGTAAATCCCGCAGAACGAGGCTTTTTCGGGATATGGGGGGACATCCCCCGTGGTGAGTGCTATAAAAAGGCGTAGGTTGCACTCACTACGGCGGATATTGTTCAACTGGGAAGAATCAAAATGCTCACAGTAGGATTATTCTGACTACACGGCGGAGCATGGACGTATGACTAGAGCTTTGGTGTCATATAATAAGATCAAAGGGCCATATGATATACAACCGCCGAAATAGCAATATCCTACTGTACATCCTCGCTAGATCAATTCGAGATGCTAAGCGGGCACTAGACGCCGGTCTCAGGCGCTTGAGGGTCGTGGGGACGATATCCTTAGAGAGTACCCTCCTTGGAGCAACGTTAGTCCCTGGCATCATTCAATTGATGGTGAATGAACCTCGCGCTCTCGACCACGGGCTTGCTTTCCCGGGTCCCCCATAATCTTGCCCGCCATCTTCTCAGCGGCGCCTAGAGCCCCACCATCATCCACATCAGTTTGCTCCAACGCGGAGCTCCACAGCACCGAGGGGTAATGACGTACCCTTCACCCTGCTCGTCATGGATGGTTTTCCCGTAGGGGCACCGCCAGCGCCAACCGCACCGCCGTTATCTTCGTCGTCCTCAGGTCGCCTGTCACCTCCGGCAACATTTCTGGTGGGGTCCGCGTAGCCAGCGGTTTGGCTGGTCGCGTCGCTGTACTGCCCCGAGGCTGCGTAACGGTCCGATTGGGTATTGACGCCACCCGGGCCGGTACCAGCTCCAACAGTGTTGGTTCCGTACTCGTCGTAACTGCTCTGGCCAAGATACTGTGGGGTGTATGTGTCTCCGCCTTGACCACCAGTATTGTCTAGAGAAGAAGTAATAAGCAAGAGCCCAAGTGAGCACCGACCATTGAGCCTGGGCGAGAAATAGTGCGCGCAGCGGTGGACGGCTACCCAACCGCAACTTTGTGAAAACAACTCACCTTCCCGGTGTTCCCACTTGCCTTGGCTGCCCTTGCTCACAGGATTGTCCCACTGACCTCCAGTGCTAGTGTTGTCATTGCGCATGCCACTTCTCTGCTCGCCCGTCCTGTTGCTAGGTTCCATGTTATTCAGTCGGTGATCTAGTGATAGTTCAAAAGGTGCAGGTGGTTTGAAGGATGCAGAAGTTAGGTCCGCTTTTTTGTTTTTGCAACTTGGGGCTTTATACACGCGTCCTTATTGGGCGACGTGATGACCCTGGGATGATGCATTTCTCCTGTACCATTTGGCAAACCGGGTAAGGATGACGATGGACTGACGTCGAGTGGCGATGGCACCTCGTGACATGCAAAGGTTTGGAAGCCGAGAGTAGCTTGTCATGGACTTTGACTAATTTATTTTCAGTCATATCCTATAGAGTGCACAATGGAGATTCGCGGTCAACATGATGGCTCATAATTAGGGGGCGGGTTCGCGGGTTCGATCAATAATTCATGAAAATGAAATCGTTGGTGACCCCCTTTCTTTTCTTGATTCTTTTACCACATGGCGACTCCCCAAATCCAAAGCTCGTGTAGGATCTCGACAGGAATTAGGATGTCGAACACCAACAACACCGGACAGGACGAGGCGAGTCTTTGTGCAGCGATAACTATCCCACGATGGCCGGCATGAGGTCCATAAAACTTGAAGGTAACCCATGCATTGTACATGGCTGGCGTTTCTGAATAGAAGTGATGGTCGCTCTCTTACGGACGACAGTACGCCCTGAGTCTAAAGACCACGAAGAGCAAACCAAATCCGATCTGACAGTACGCCGGCAGTAGGAGGTCAGCCGGGCAGACTCTGAGACATTGAGGATTTTGCCCTATGGCCTCTCGCTTCGCATCTTCATGGCGTTAGTGGGTGGGGAGTGCAGATTCCTGGCCGTGAACGTGTGGACGCCGAGCGATGACGTCATAAGATTGATTACAGTAGCTAATTAGCTCAATAGCAAAAGAATTAGGTGCGTGTACGGCGTGATCATTCACCTAACCACCGGGTGCACTTCCACACAGCGTTTGGATGTTCGTGCAGACGGTACAAACTATTGCGCCTTTCATTTGTATGGGGAAACGCAACAAAAATCGTGTGTCTGGTCGTGTTTGTTTTGTCCTGGTACTACGCGCAGCCGCTTCAAAGATAATTTTGCTCGAACGCCACAAACTATGCCACAGCAGAACTTCACCACGAAAGTGCCAAGTTTTCTCGAGACCAATCGCACGACGCAGCTCATCATAGATCATGACCCGTGTTACAAGTGCCCATTGCGGCCTTTTTTTTTTCCGATCCATTTCTGTGCGCCTTGGGGTGCAGAACCCTATGTAGCACTTCACCATGCGTGTCCAATTATGTCCAAATTTCCCTCTGTCCTTCGTTCTTCTCTTCCCATCCTTTCGAAACTTCCCCGCTTCCACCGTTGGGGCCGTATTAATGAGCGCTATAAACCTTGTCTGATACGACGGTACACCCTTTTTTTTTAGTTGATGTGGCGCGCGCGTTGTTAGCGAACTTACAGTAGTTTGACGTTCAGCGCGAAGTTTGAGAATGTATGTACAGTAACTTAGACGGTGACATCGCAAGGTGAGGGTCAGAATTTGAATTTGAACTGAATCTAACCTACCGCTAACAAGCAAGTCGTCTGTAGGACCCGGACCTTCACCGCCTCAATAGTAGGGTGTATACGACCAACGACCACGGGTAAATCCTCGGAGGGAATATGAGACGAATACTCTGGAAGCAAGAGATTGGACGCTTGGCATGGGGAGGTAAAAGCGGGACTGAAGCGGGAAGCACGTACGAAAAAGCGCTAGAGTGGGTCGTGCCTCGAACAAGCTTCTGAAGCTTGAAAGGACTGTGTGACAGACAGACAGACCCCGTAGCGCCCTGACATTAATTCCCTGCAACGCCGACCGCACTCTATATCAAAAACTTCCGGAAAACTTGAAATATTATGTATGTACCGTATGTTTTCACAAGGTAATCCTTTTTAGTTCTCGCATGTACGCTCGACCACTACCACTTGTCTTTCCCTCCAACGGTTTCCCCCCTCTCGGTAGCCCCAGCCCCGGTTGACACCTCAGACGCCCCCTCGAAGCCCGAAATATCACACGCTGTCGACCCTCTTCTCCGTCGACACTCCCCTCATAGCGTTGCTGCCAGGCCAGTAGGCTCGGACATATCAATCTGCTGCTCCACTGAGCGGCGTCGGTGCCGTCCTATATCTACACCTATGGAACAACAGTCGCATATGGTGCAGGCGTTAGCATACAGCCTGAATTTACTGGCTATGTGCGCCTCTTTCTTTTTCGCCAGAGGTCATGTACTCACCCGGAGGCTTGACTTGTTCGTGCTGGCGGCATCTAGCGGGCGTTACACGCTTACAGGTGAGTGCGTTCCTCGCTCGTGCAGTCAAAGTTGACCGATCAAGGACATTTCTAGCTGCCTGTACGTTCCCCTAGAGGTTCGGCGTTCCACCGGCGTGTCCTAATGATTAGTCCCCTAGACGTTGTTTGTTACTATGATTGGATCATATCGTTCGTTCAATCTTGACGCTTCATTAAGACTCGAGTGAGAGTGCTTATTTTAACTCCTGTGTTTAGGCTGGACGAGGAAGTCGCCTTTGTAAGCCTGTACCTTCGTTCTTATGTGCCGAGGAGCGGTTGATTGATAACGGTAATTGTTGATTTACAGATATACTCTGCTCCGTGGAATGTTGTAAAAGCCGCATACCTATTCTGCCGATATTACCCACTGGCAGTCGCACCGTTCCACTTCTGGGGATTTGTCGGTGACCACGAGCAACGCGTCTGCGAGTCATACTATCACGCACTTTCTGCCTGTACCATACCTACGGTGCGGCCACTCATACTTCCCATCTAATCTTTCCTCACGATTTAGTTATAGATCTTGTCGGCACAATGTAAGCGCGACTAAGTCCACGTGCTTTACAAGCTGTTATTCACTCCAGTGTCTGTCATTTCAGTCATTCTGATGATGCGTACATATGCGTTTTCTGGAAGGAAAAAAGAATTCTCGTCGTTCTTTCGACCACCCTCTTCTGTCTTGCCGGCGTTCTCATTTGGGTGACGTGGAAACAGATAATCCGTCTGTCCCGAAGGCCTTGTTTATCAGGGATTATTCCTGACTCTTTGATGGAATTGCAGTGCCCCACCTACTATTCGATAAGGTCAAACGCACCAGCTGTTTTTTCCATTACGGATCCACCGACTGTCGCTGTAGTAAAAACGGCCGGTGAAGCACCGGGATTTAGTAGGGTACAGGCGCCATTTGCCTATCACTTAGGAGTGCGTCTAGGACCTTGACGCGCTTGTCTGGTTATGCTGACATATAAATTTCTTTCTTGGTCAGCTCATCTTCGTGCGATGTCACTTGTTGTTCGCTATCGCTTTGGCTGAAGCTTCTACTAGATACTCACGGCCTCGTTCGATGGCCTCAACTTGTTCGTGGTGGTTTGGGTGAGTCTATAACCGTCGCTTTGTCTATCTGAGTGATGACTATAGTAAACCGGTATAGCATTGCATTCGGGGAGCGCGGTACCCTCGGCCCCCTGGGACAGAGTTTTCTGAAACAAGGCAGGTCGTGATCTGCCCAATGCATCTTTGGTGTGGTCTGACATCTTTATTTGGCCGTAGGGATACTCGCCTACGTTATCATGACGGTATTGAACATGTTGACGATTGGAACTTTCTTCAGGTGAGAAGTCGCCACAGACCATCCAAACCGCGATTGATTGACTTGGTCTTATCGTAGCACACGGCTGTTGCACCAAGCCAAAGGCATTGGTCCTTGGTTCGCGTACATCATACCCTCTGCCTCTGGTGATCGGCTTTCTCTCCCCAGAAACGTTCGCTTTATTGACTATTGTCCCTCCTCTTGCTAGTCATGTCGGTTGTACGTATGGTGCTCTCTGCGACGTCATTGCTAGTTCAACCATTCTTTTTTTTTTTTTTTTTTTTTTTTCAGGTTGTTAATGTTGCGCCGGAAAGCGTCTCCGACAGACACAGACCTCCGTATTCAATACTCGCACATGGTCAACGAGGCTCTTGAGATGGTCGCCGTGGAGTGGCATCCCGAAGAAGTCTCAGAGGGCTTCACACCGTCCATCTCAACGGAGGCTCAAGCTCAGCCTTGATGTGCCTGGTCCTGCCTCCTGAGGTTTACCATAGCAGGCACCACGTGCTAAGAGTAACGGTTAATTGGTGAAGCGCACTTGTGTGGTGCCATAACCGGAGGCCGTCGTACAAGATCCTAAGTCTGTTGGCGGGAACCATGTATATTTCTTTGTAAGTCTCAGCTTCCCGATGAGCGCGGAATTTTCAGCTGGAAGGTCATAAAGGTACGAGAGGCATGTTTTAAGTAGAAATAATACTGACATCACGGAAGAAGATACGCAGAGCTACAGAGATGCATAATGAAGTAACAAATCGTTTCATGCACGTACCATAAGGCGACTTAAGACTCAACCATAATTTACTAGATGAGTACTAATTAAATAGTTTATAGCATCCTTCATATGTGTGCGGAAACGCGCCAAATTTTTTTTGTGTGTTTGGTTGTGTTTGGTTCTGGTACGCGCAGCAGCTTCAAAGATGCCGCAATTGTGATCTCGCTGCTGCGATTTCTCAAAGAAAGGTCACTTACCCGACTATCTGGAGATATTTCAGCACCCCGCTCTATGTGGGTCCTACGACCCCCAGTAGGGTGATATACCCAGCACTCCGCTAGCCAGGTATTTTGCACGTGGTTCGTTACTTTCCCATGCCGCTAGCATGGCTCTCACTGTTACGCCACTGCCGCACTGCATTTCTGAGGCTTGGGACCATGTTCAGCTGTTCCCTGGTATCTAACCTCATGTGGGCACTCTATATTTGCAGGTCCACACCCCTATATCTTTCATGGTATTTTACTACTTTAACAATAGAAGAGTTCCCCTTTGTACTCTGATCTCAACAACGCTCTGGGCACCCCCGAGCATGCTGCACTCGCACACGGAACTTTAGTGACCAAGTTCATTGCGTTCGCGACTACTGGCCAGACATTCCTGCGGAGTTACATGTGGTGCGAAAGCCTGCATGACTCATCGCACCTGTAGAGTAGCTCACCGCTTGTGTTCCTTGGCATGCCACACTCGTGCACGGCCTTAGCAACTGAAAAGCAACGCTTACTGAGTGTGGTAGGAACC